>MU954579.1:0-18620 GCA_036418165.1 Cooperia oncophora | reverse complement strand
GGAACAAAAAGTAGCCGCTGAACGATTACAACTAGCCGAAGTAGGTTTTGCTTAACAAGTTTCTTCTCCTTTTTTTGGCTTCGGGATTTTGATGAGCTTAAAAGCTTCATAAACTAATCCTGCGGAACTTATATCAAGTTGATCTCTGGAATATCAAGATCTCGTTCATTTCCTGTACATATCCCTCCTGGCTTATTTTCCCTCTGAAGAGAGGATGGCCTACGCGCGATCCGATGGCCAAATCCCGCAAAGGCTTACCAAGCTTTCTATACCAAGTTTGTCAGGAAGGATAAGATCGCTGACCTGTACATCGGCTAACCCCTGTATATCATTATAAGGGCCATGGAGCAATCCTGAATGGAAGTAAAATGCGTGCCGCATCCCAAAAAGAGCTTAAACAATGGCTAAAACATTTCATCTTCCTTCATAGTGACTTGGGAAGGGGGGGGGGGAGAAGAGGGGGTAGTGTTGATGAGATTCTGCACTGGCCCTGACAGCACAACATTCAACTTTTAACTTTCAAGACTTCATCGTGCACTGCAAAATAAAACTGATAGTCCTGTAGTACATGAAATAGACTTCTGTCGAAGCAGAGTAATATTTGTGGGAGGGGGGAGTTCTAATTTAGGCCTGCACTGTTCCATATTCCAGTGGGGGACTCGAACGGGACTCGAACGGGTTCAGAAAGCGAGACGTAATCAGGCCTCACCATCACCGTTGTGGAAACACACAAGAGGAGGGGGGGGGGCGAGGGCAGTCGCTAGACGCTGTTAGGGCACGTATCACTTTAGGGCAATATCCGAAAAAATACGCTCCTTTTTCTCCAAAACTCCTCCCTCTGATACACCCCGTTAAGCTGTCTCCCCATCCTCTTCCCAGTTCTACTAATTTCCTACCCCGTTTCGCTTTTGCTTCTAAGTTCTCCAGTTTTTTTTTCTAAAACTTTCCGCCGGGGGGGGGGGGTGGACATAGGGCGCGTAGTATGGGAAGAACCGAAAAAGATCAACAATCGAAAACATTCTTCACAAGCAAGTACGGCTCCCTCTCCTTTCCTCGATCCCTCCCTGCCTCCCTTCCTCCTTCCAGCGACCAAGTCAACCCTATAGTGATCTCCAACGTACGAGCTACTCTGTTGGCGGTGTTGCAAAATTACCATTTGTGATAGTTGATCCGAGGTGGTACCTACCCCACCCCGCTCACTTTTTCGCTTGACTGAATTGGGAGAGATAGTAGTGGTCGTTGGGCGGTTGTGAGAGAGGTGTCGTAGGGGAGAAGAAAATTTGACGGGATTGCGACAATATCCAGCAAGGGATGTGTGCCCTGGCACCGAGGGTAATGACTTTATCCATTTTACTACCTCCACCCCTTTTGTTCGGAAGTCTCCGCCCGGGTCAAATTTTTATCTTTGGATTTTTTAGGTCAATCAACGTTTAGCACTGTATTCATACCAATTGGACAGCGTTCCTCGACCCCTGGAAGATGTGGTCTTCAGTACCACAAACGATTGATAGAGTTGTACAATGAAAGTAAGTTACAACAAAAAAACATTTAAAGAATGATAAGATGTGGGCAGAAGTCGGACCTCGGACTTGGACCTGCATTTCACGCTTTTTGAGAAAGTGTGCTATCCGTTGCGCCACCAGGACTCCCTGTTACCCTCTCAGCTTTGTCGGAATAAAGCGGGTTCTGGAAACATTGCGATACTGGATTTGAAGTCACGTACTGCATTCATTTGAGCTTCCTCGGGTACGGTAGTCCTTCCTGCAAGCATATGGATGTACTGCTTTTGCCAGCTGTCAAAAAATACACGTGAGGAAAGCGCCGCTTGCTCGCGATGCAACCACGGCTCCGCCCACTGGCCATGTCAACGCCCAACTTCTGTTTTTAACTGTTACCTGACGACGCGGTGGTTCCGTCAGTAACTCTCCCCACTTCTCACTTCAAATGGTGGCAGTGAGGTGATAAGGAGAAAAACTGGCACCAACACACACTTGAGAACTCATCCGACCACGTCCTTTCTTTGTCTTGTTCGCCTACTAACACAGTTCAGCATGGGGTCCTATAGGGCATTTTGACGGGTTTTAGTGCTTTTCTTTTTACTTTTGTATTATTTGCCATCTTCAGTATTGGCCGCAAATCACCATTTTCGAGCGCGAGGGTGCTTTGAAGTTGTTCATAACTCTTGACTTGCTGCTCCGTTTTGTTGCCTTATCGTTCCTCCTGCGTTAATCCCTAGGGAAACGTTACCTGTGACATACCCTCAGCTCAAGTTTATCTTGAAATCCATGAATTCACGCTCCGTTCGCCACGTCCATGGTCCGCTCCTCACTCCCCCCTCTTATAACGACCGCGAATATCGCGCACTCTTCCCCACAATTTGATTATTCATTGGTACTGATGTAGCTGAAATTGGAGAGAGAGTTGCACGCATCAACTCGGGTCATCTGGCGCTGTCCAAGGGTGAACCTGAAGACCGGAGACAAGACAATCGTGGCCCGCCGAAGCGCCCTCCTGCGACCACGCCCTGTCACACGTGTCTGCTCCCTGTGGCCGTGTGACACACCATGTGTGTCACGATCTTCAGAAGCTAAAATTTACAGTTAATTATCTAATTTACGCTCTGGCACCAAACGGCGCCGGCGTCCAAGATGAATGTAATATTCGTGCCTGAGTATCCCAACTACAAAGTTACATCTTCCGCTATAAACAAATCGCGGCGCCTAATGGGCTCGCCAGGGGCGCCAGCGCTAGAAATGATCGCCTGTCGCATTAGTGCATTGGCATTGATAATAACCCGCAGGTACACATTTTCAGAATGAAATAATCAATAACTTAAAGTCGCGACTGAAACCTGCCCCGTGTGGCCGCCTGTCCCACCATGTGTGTCACGCCAGCCTTGCATCGAAAAAGGTCGCGGTCACACGTGAACGCTACGCGAAATAGGCGTCGGTTTGGAATGTGTTAGTAAGAAAGGGACGGAGAGGATCTATCGGGATATTGTTCGGAGTGGGAACTTGCCTGCACTAGAATTCACATGAGTTCCGCTGCTCCAATCGACAAACCGATGCACGTCGAGAATTTGCCGAGCATTACCGCACAGTGCGTCGCGCACAACGACGCGGCAGATTGCGATTGTCTTGTCCGCCCCTCCTTGAAGGAACAAACATCACTGTCTTGGTGGGATGGCGCAGACAAGTAGACTTGGTAACACCGCGTGTGCCTCCCTCACACTTAACCGCAGTAGCATCTTTTAATGTATACCATGGCTTTTGCGTAACCTAAATTTGTATAAATGAAGTTTTAGTGGCAAGCAGAACTCGACAAACCAAGCAGTATATTACTCTAAACAACACACTCGTGGATGTGAATAATTTCCTTCAAAAGGAATTTGAAATGCTGACGAAGATTGAAGAAATCCTCCCACAGTAGGTTTCTCATGAATTTTCATGCCCGAAAAAGACGATGCTGTCTGAGAGGGAAACGCCGTCCTTGCATGCGTTTACCATTTGTAAAGGTTCCGGTCTTTTGCGGTGGATGAAGGGGCGTGTCTGCGGACTCAATAGTGAGCCCAGCGGCGACTGCTTACCTGCACTCTGCTGCCCTATGTCCGTTGGCACGCCCCATCCAGGCATCGTAAGATGAACTGTAGCGAATGAATTGTCTTCTTGTGCTCAATCGAAGTATATTTTTGTTTCCAGAGCCAAACAGGAGGCCTACCGGGACTCGTTCATCGACGCTCTGAACACCATGAATCAAGCAGTTGAAGGGGTCTATAAAAAGGTAAGGTAGGTTCGCAGATGACTCGTACTCGACGATGGCGTTTGTGCACGACAGATCCATGTTCCACATGGTACCTTAGGGCTCCCGTAAAGTGCTGTAAAGTGCTAGAATTTCCCTGTACTGTGTACTTGTAGGTGAGTGAGCGCAAAAAAGGTTCTGCTGGAAGAAAAAGCTCGATTGACAGCTGATACAAAACGAGATGAATGAGGAAAGGCGAGAATTCAACCGATTAGTGGAACTGATGAAAGTGGTAAGTACTCACCTATTTTCGTAAGCTGTTTTTAAATACAAGCTCTATACTGACCTCCGAGGAGGGTCTTTTCTATGTGCAAGATGAATGGATCCGCAGTTGCTGTACCGTGCCGCTTTCTCCGCTCAAAAGTGCACGAAAATTGGGCTGGAGGGTTGTAATACCAGAGTGCCTCTCCCTACTATCCATCGTTATTTACCTCCTAGCGCGGCACTGCAAGGGTCAGCATCGTGATGGGTGCTGGAGAAATGGTCGTGCCAGTAAGGACCCCCTCTCTTCGAAGGTGGTTCCTCTACAGATGAACACTGTTTGTTGTTTACCTCTACCATGATATCGACACAAAATTGGAATTTTAAGAAAATAAAACAATTAAAAAATATAAAATATATTAAACAATCACTATTTTACCATTTCCACATTCGCTTCCCCCAAGTCAGGGTAAGTTTAGTTTTTGTTGCGCTGCTTCATGAGTAGGAACAGGAGGGTCTTGGTACAACTCCCCACCTAGGAGAGAGAGGGTCTCGGTACGACCCCCTCCCCTTTTCTATTACCTACCTGCTAATTTCCCCATATTTTCCAGTTGTTCACCCAGGGGAATTTTTTTCGTCGATGGGGAAGCGTGTATATAAGCGCCTGTCTGAAACGAAAAACATTTCTTTAGATTTTGACTTCCTACCACTTTTTCCGAAATTTCCCGAGAATTCCCCTACTTTTACCCAGGAATTCTCCTGCTGAGCGGGTAGGAGGGGGAGCAGGGTATATAGTATACATGAAACAGGAAACATCGCCGCGCGAAAAGTTAACAGTCAGAAAAATATTCTCCCAGCGCCCAACAAATTTCTCTCTGAACCCATACGACCCCCCCCCCCCGTTTTCACACAACGATGACCCTGTACCTTTCAGCACTTGCTTCGGTATCAAAAACCCATAAGCGAAACACGTAAGCAGAGGTAGCGAACAACTAAGTGTGAGAGTGCGCAGGCAACTGGTCCAGATCATACGGAGACATTGATTAGACCCGGTGGCGTACGCTGTACATCCAGCATCCATCCGAAATTCTGAAGATATCCATAAGCGTGTTGGGCCCATTCAAGAGTTTATAGGGTCAGGTGATGCTCAATCCACCCTCTGATGATTAAATATTTATGACAGCGTGGAACCGATCCCGGGAGAATTTTGCTTCGGGTGATATGAGGTCTACCAAAAGTACTGCATTATGCGTCGAATCTAACCATTGCTTCCTTCACCTGCACTCTTCTTACCTCTTTGATGTTTGTTGGTGAGGTTATGATTTCTGTGATAGCACATGTTCGCATTAGTTCCCAGTAATTGGTTGACTCTTGATAATTGTTTGGCTAAGTAGTTCCCAGTAAGCGTCTGGCTTAATAATGCTGAGAGGTCATTTCTAGTTGTGAGATTGTTTGAGGGGATCAACGAAGGATTAGGGGATAGGAAGAGCAGAAGTGGGAGGTCAAAAACTAGTATAACCTTTCATGTTGCTTCATGCGTCCTGAAAAGAGCACCGGGCTCGGTAGCGCTGGGCAAGCTATTTCACTGATCCCCGGAGAGCAGGTGAAAAGACTTCGTAATGAAGGACCTCACTGAAAACAAAGTCACCGCAGATGACGATGATGAAGATCCTCAGGAGAGAGAAATGGCAACGTCTAAAAAGAACAACGGAATTATCTTAATCTTAGTTGTGGGATCGGCCTCCAGGGTGGCGAAAGTATCATATACCCCTGCGCTTGGAATGGCGCCACCTGCCCAGTTTGGGGAGCCAGTATAGTAATTCCCCCAATTCTAAGCTCTGTACGAGTTTTCGGTCGTTCCTTGAGATCATTTGGAGGTACAGTTCACAGTGGTCGTGTGGGCGGAGTCAGATCTACTTTGCTAGTTCCTCAATAATGTATCTTTCCCACGTGAGAAGGTAAAAAAGGGTGTTCGTCCCGATGGGAGTGCACAGCGGGAGGCCCGATTTTGCCCATGCAGTCTGACGCTTTCATTTGCTTGCAAAGTTTTGAATCTTCAATATGACTTCTATTTCGACTACTTACAAGTGACCTTGTTCATAGGCACCACCCCCCCCCCCCTCCCCTAAGCCACAGCCCGGATTTCTGTTCCCTGATTCCCATCACAGAATTAGGGGAGGAGAATATTCGATTTTTCATCGCCAAATTGTTGGTTTGAGTTGATAGTCACTTGGCATATGATTCACTTGGAATTATTGTCGTTTTTCCCCAACTGAAGAGCAAAGATATCATTAACTGCTGGGGAAAGCTGCATAATAACAGACTTTGTTGTGTCCACGGCACTAGGACATCGACCCACGCAGAAAACATTTTAAAAACCATGAATTAAGGAGCTTTCGACGTTAATAAGTACCTTTTTCAAGATAAGATAGGCACACATTTTTTCTCCCGCCCACCATGGTGGCCTATCTGCACTAGGTGAAAAGAGAGAAAAGAAGAAGAATGCGTGGGGCATCCCAAAGAAGGGACTGATCAACGCCGAAACTACTTCTCTTCCTTTACAATACAACATCTGACTCATCCCAGCGGCCCCCTATTAACATGTTGCGGGAGCCAACATACGAATCCTCCCGCTTGTTCCTCCCGAACATCTGTTACAGGGTGCAACATCGTGGGGAATATTCCATCAGTACTATTCGCACTCGGCAGAGGTGTATATCGTCGCCATATGGCGTCGCTTGTGGCCTCGAAATTTTAACACCTTCGCGGCGGCGTGTACTCCCGGGAGTACACGAAAAAACTCCGCTTTCGGCGAATCGTGTACTCCCGGGAGTACACGCGCCTAATCGCTGGTTTTTGTATTTTATTTTCTTTTCCCACACTAACAGTTGGATATAAATAATAATCAAACAATAGCGAAATAATATCCACACATTGGAAGAGGCGTATATACCTGAAAAATACTCAAAAACTTTCCTCTTTAGGCGAGTCGTGCATTCTTGGGAGTACACACGCCTCTTCGCTCGTTTTTTGATGACTTTTACTTCTTTTCACTGGCAATTATGGACAAATCATAAAACAAATAATATACAAGTAATACTAAAGACATTTCTCGTGTATTTTTCGGAAACAGGTGAGGCAGTAGTGGTTTTTACAAGAGGAACTAAGAACTTTCACAAGAATCGGAGTCTACATCCTCTTTGTGTTGTGTAACGGTGAACATCAAAAAGGGCAAGAAAGCTAGTTCATTTACCGAAAATTAGATAAAATTTGTAGAAGGCAAAAGTGTCAAAAGAATGGCGAGAAACGGCTTCCGTGAATTTTCAGGCGTTTATGGTTCCGTCGCGACGCGCGCAACCATTGAACGGATGAGTCCTTACAGTGGTCGCCCCCAGCGAACGCAGTCTCTCGCGACAAATGCGGAGCTTGGTGCCCGAAACGGCGCCGTCGCGAAACGCTTCGGGGACATGTGGTGTTAAGAGCCGCCACGAGATTCTTCCGGTGTTGACATTCAACAAAATTTTCTCGTTATCACGCTACACATTCCCTGGTTGGCGGTGTTGCCAGCAGCGTAGTATTTTAGACTTACTTTCTGATAGTCAGGCGCAGTCCTGCGTTGGGGCATCCAGCAGAGGAGAGTCGCTGACCCGGTCCCTGAAGGAGGGATGGGAAGTATTCATTTCCTGGGGAGGAAATGTTTTCCGTTGTTGACTTTTCTCGGTTTTTTCCTGTGTCGGTGCGCTACGTAGACCCCTTTCTTCCCCCCCCTCCCCCCGTTTCACCTTTTCCCGCCTCGACGGCAGCTACTCGGTAGCAGAAAACCAGATATTTGAAAAAACGAAGCTAAGGAAAAGCTGAAAAAAAGGTGGAATGTTGGGAAAATTCAGGAAGATGGATAGTAGGTAGGATGAGGAAGGGTCGTACCGCACAAGAAAACTCGCGAGAGGGGTCGTATTTTGCAAACGTTCCCCAACGCTAGGAAATAATTGAATTAGTAATAATTGACTGATAATTGAACTTAGTAGTCAGATGGCGAACACACGTCCCCTTTATCTCCCGATTATTTTTGCGAGAACCCAATTTTTTATTCTCTGAGATTTTGATAAGGAGTGAGGATTAGGGTCAATGGTTAGGTAGGATGGAGACAGGGAGTGAGTATAAGAGGAGCGAACGTTGAGGGGTGGTGAGGTTGGCTGACATACCGATCTCACAGTACAATAATTTGTGTACCGTTTTCTTGTTAGCCATTTCACCGACCCGGGAGGATGGACGGCTTGGTTAGGCCTGCATGAGAAGGCTGGTCTGCGGATCTTGCATCCCATGGAGCAGCAGACGTGATAGGGCCGTCATTTGATATGTACTGTCTCTGCTATTTCTAGTTGTAATCTATGTATTTCTTTTTATTGTAAAAAGAAAACTCGTGATGGAGAAAGTTATTTTCAAAAATAGTTCATGCTAGAATTGGAAACTTTTAATTATTTAGTTCATTATGGTTCAGGAGTGTGAACGTAATCAGAAGTTGAGAAGGATGTATGCACAGTTGGAAAGGGAAGAAGCTGCTAAGCAAAGGGCAGAAGCTGCTCAGCAAATCGCACCCCAGTCATGATCTACGATGACGTCACGGCTCAGATTTTTGTATTCAAGAGTTTTTACAAGTATTATCAAATAAATACCGGTTAATGATTCTGTAAAAGTGCAGAAGAAGGAGCGCGTACCAGCATTTGGCTAGGCGAACGTGCTACACGTGCTACAGGACACCCAGAGCTTCGCGCAGTGAACCGCCAACTTGTGGGCTTGCGAAAGGGATTCCTAGAAGGTAGCATTGCCGTGAATGAGGCGTATAACAGGAAACATTAGTGTCCATTACTGGTAGACTTTCTCTGCTAGGCAGAAAACTGGACCCCGCTGGTTGGCCTTGCTAAGCTGCCTTCGGCTTTGAATGAATTGTCCCTGAGCTCATGCGCTCGCCAGAAAAAGATTCCTTTAATAGAGATCTTATCATAAGCATTGTCCGAAAAGAACGACAGTTCTTTGCTTTTACTGGTTTCTGTACTTCGAACTCATTGTGAAGATTCAAGCGACTAATCTCCTTCAGGTAAGAATCTATCTAGCAGCCCGTCTGCAGCTAATCAGTAGTTCTGTATAGCATCAATTGAGGGGAGCAGTGCTGATCTTTGGTTGTAGAAGCATTCGAATATGTGCACAATTTTCTCCCATAATAGTAAACCTTTATACGCCGACTTAAAGCACACAAGTGCAGCGATGCCAAGACGCATAACAGTGCGCTCTTAAAGGCGAGTCGGCCACGATAAATCGACAAGACGAAAACAGTGTTCGCATGTCCCAGCACGAGAAGAATATTGTGCTGCCCCTGTTTGTTGGCGGCAACTATTCCAATTTCGGGTGTAGCGCTGACCAAGGTGCAACATGCGACCCCCCCCCTCCTTGTTTTAGGGGGTTGGTACGCCCCCTGGTTCTCTCCTCATTGAGCTGTCGAGCGGAGGGGGGGGGGAGCCGGCGATTATAAATAGCACGTTCGCTGAATGCGGAAAACCGCGGGAGAAAATATACCGAATGCTCTGTCTCTACACCTCAGGTTTTCATCTAACTTCCTACACTGCTTCCCGCAGATTTTCCGAAACTTTTTCTAAGTTTTTTGCCCCAAGAATTTTCTGTTCGAGTGGGCGAGAGGTAGGCCGGGAGGGGGACGGGGTCGGTGGGTATATTAGAAACTACACATTGAAACAGCAAAAAACAACGAAGTCGCAAGCTGTCTCAGAAGAAAAGAAAGAAAGAAAAAAAAAAAAAAGAAAACGACTCGGCGAAAAGAAAAACGACTCCCTCTCCACGGAATCAACGAGCAAATTACGTTCTCCCCCTCCGCCTGTTGGCCGAGTCCCAGCAAGAACGAGATGTACCCCTCCCACTCACAAATGCCGCAGCACTTACATTATGTGCCGGGCACTTGTCTACCGCTTCATCATGAAGTGACAATCGATATGAGAGTGTTGGCTTACATGGATATGTGAATGCGGCACGTGCAGCCAGACCTACCAGACATCCGTCTTTGTTGGCACGATGCCACAGCATGCTCCTCCGATGCCGTGTAGAACAGAGGCTTTTTCGCGGATTTTTTGACCGTTTGACTTCGCTTTTTCGTCATTCCCCCGCTATGTAGCACCCCGCTACTACTTCCGAGAAAGAACCAAATCATCGTGCCGTCATCCGTAAGAATAGTGAGCCGCCACGGTGGTGGGCGTGGCTTGTGATTAAAGTTGAGTACGATTGTTCCAACTCGCTACTTAAAACTAATTTGGAAAAAAAACCCTGTTTCATTGCCTACATGGGGATGAATGGCATTTTCTATTGGTTTGAATTATTGCTCCTCTGATGTTTGTTGTTCATTCCAAGATTTGTTGATCATCTGTTGTAAAACATGTAGTAGAGTATATTTATCTGCATTTTGAAGCTCACTTTGAGGGGTAAACAAACAACAAAATAAACAAGTAAAGTATGACGTTTAATGCCAGGCAGTCTCCATCGGATTGCCTCAGTCAAAATATGTGAAATGAGCAGCCTTCAGGGGTACGAATTCTTCTGTAGTCTGGAAAATTGTAGCGGTTATTTTCAACAACAACGCTACGAGACTGTGGTCGACGACATTTCTCGGAATTTCATTAAATTACTACGTCATCGGCAAGTACACAGCATGTGATTGATTAATGTCACTCAAGTAAATGATTCTGAGGTTATTACTGCAGTTGGCAAGTCGTCGTGTTGAGAGGCCTATTGCCTATAATTATAAGTGTAAGAGAGAATGTTTGACTTTTGATTTGTTGAACCACATTCATCGAACAGATGTTTTCCATTATAGCCTTCATGTGAGTCGTTTTGTCTGATTCAACTATGCCAGTTTTTTCTCTTTGATAAGTGAGCATAAATTGCTATAATTAAGTTTCTGATCAGGGCCAAATAATTGGTTAAAGTCCATATACGACCTCTCGCCCCCCCGTTTTTTTTGGGGGGGGGGGGGTGGTATACCGCCTCCCCCTCTGACCCGTTGTCCTCCTCATCGAGCTCGAGCGTCGAGCGGAGGGGATGGGGGAGGTAAATAAGCAATCTGCTTGAAACAGGGAAAATTGCTAGACATATACCCTTCCGCACATCCTAACGCAAGTTTTCAGATTTTCCCAACTTCCTTCCCCTTTTTCTGAAAATTTCCTACAGAACTCCCTACTTTTTCCCGAAAATTTTGCTGTCGAGCGAGCGGTGGGGGAGAATGTATATACCGTACATGAAACAGGAAAATCCAACCACCACTCTTAGAAGGCAAAAATAAATGACGGACGCCCCCTCCCAACAATGAAGCAAAGTACTGGCCCGCTCCTGTTACAAGAGTCCGTGATACGGCGAGAGAATCAACTATTCAAAATAAATTTTCCTTAGCCCAATACGACCCCCCCCCCGCCTTCTCCTGCGGCGTAAATTCGACCCTATTGGAAGATTCCCCTTCTCCTGGCGGCTTAAGTTCGATCCCCTGTTCTCTGGGGCATTCCCCAACAACGATGTACCCTCGGGTCTGATGATAAAATGTGCTTGTATAGCCTCAGTAACCGACTATTTTTATCCGTCTCAGTTCCCACCATATGTCGAAGTGGCCGTGTCATGAAATGTATACCATCTGACGCGCCTTCCTAAGCTGGTCACAAATCTGCCCTCTAAATCGACTAAACGATTCTTGGAACAAAATTAAGCCAGCATTTTGGGTATTAGGACGAGCGAGAACCGCGTAATGTGGCCCGCGGCTGGCTGCGTCTGCGACGCGAGAGAGCGAAGTTCCAGTCGCTCAACCATTTGAAATTTAAATATAATGACGGGAAAAGGTGTTACGGAGCGCGCCAGCCGTGAGCGGTTCTGGCTGAGGTTCTTCATGCTTCTACATTTCCAACAAACTGTTATTGTACGTGCTAACTCTGATTTGGCGACAATTACTCACATTTTTTTTTAACAATTTATTCAAGTGAAATACGTCCAATAGCAGCGAATCCCTCGAGTTTTGCTGTTTCAATCGACAAACTGACACTGGTTTCCCCGCGTCCATCGCCGCGTGACGCCCAGGTTAAAAATTTCCCCGGCTCGCAGGTGCCGCGTCGTGCGATGGCTGCGACATATAATGATTCTCTTGCTCATGTCCCGGCTTTTTTGACTCATCACACCCATGATCAGCACCTATATATGTGAGGCCCACAAAAAACCCCCAAATTAGCTAAAACCTGAAACTACAGTTGTTCTGATGACTGAATGCCAGAGTCATTTTCGTTAAAATTAAGTTCCCTTAGGCCCGCACAAGTGCTTTGCGCTTAACAAAATTTTCAATAGACCAGCAAAATGCATGGGCTTGGCGAGCATTTTCGACTTCTTGACCTTGCAGACATCTGTTGGTTTGCCTCGCCCACTACGGCTATTGTAACGCGTTTCAAGGTTGCTAACATACTCTACATTGTTGTTGAGCATTTGTCACGTTCAACAAACGGCCATAAGTTTGTTCGCGGAATCGTTTAGCAGATTCGGAGGGCAAATTTAACATCAACGTCCAAAGTGGATGGCTATATAAAGTCCTCATCATTGCGGACCGGAGGGCGTGTCAGCCAGTATGAGTGCGCACACTGTTGAAGCCGTTCTCAGCCATTTTTGTTGGAATGCGTATGCGACAAAAAGTGGTAGAAAAGGAGTAATACGAAGATAATGTCACTTGCCCGCTTCAACAACTGGTGCAGAACGACTTTGGCACCGCGCCAAACGCAGCCGCACTGACACGCCCCACCGTCCGCAATGATGAGGACTGTAGGCTCATTTCAAAAGCCTCTTCGAGCAGCCCTGCTCGTGTTAGCTGACTCTCCTCCAAGCAAACATGTATGCATAACAAGTAGGGGCTGTGTCGATGCTTATTTGAAGCTTGAAAAACCCACTGGAACACTTCAGCTGGTGTGTTACAAAACACCCTGCTTTCTTCGTATACATCTGAAAGTGTATACGACATTGTCAGGCCTACCTTTCGAGGAAAACCACTGAATCTCGGCCTAATAAGGCCTTCCAATCTTGTCAGTGGTTAAAAACATCTAGTACAATCAGGGATAACGCCAATATTCATAAATTTATGAAGGGCATAATTCATGACTTTTCATTTGAATTTTTTTTCTAATCATCCACGAATGGCAGTCAGTAGACTGTAAAAATATCTGCAACTTTGAATGAGAGACGGACGCACGGCTTATCTTTGACGACATTGTCGATACAGCGTAAGCATTATAATGAGATTGATACAAAGTCCACTATAACTCTACTCTTCTAACGCCATGAAGTCGAGATCTAATTCAGCGAGTCCAAAAGAGGCTCTCTTGTGTCCCACTCGTGCGTTTTGTTGACTTGGTGACGCGTGCGGTCGCGAAGCGCGTATTCTGTCTTTCAGACATTGTGGGGTATGTGACAAGAGGATCGTAATTTGCCGCGCTGCTGGGCGTCGCGTGCGACGTCTCGCCCGCAAAGGACGATGGTTTCAGGCAGTAGATGGCGACAACATGCAATTAAGGACCGAAAACAGTAATGAATGTCTACGATGGCGGGGTCTACATTGAAGTCCGGTGCTCCATTCGACAGGTTAAAACTATTTATGAAAACGCCGCGCCCATCGCCGCGCGTGGCGGTGCGGCGAATTACGATCCTCTTTACCGTCTCCCAAATTGTGCGGCAATTAGCCAGAACGATAGCAATGTCTTAATTTGCGCCAGAGATGAGATTCTCGAGGAGTTTCGAACAAACCGTGAACACTCCCGCTCCGGAGTTTTATCAAGTATGATAACTTCTGTTAAATCCGCAGATCGCGGTCTGAAAGTTTCACTTGAATGCTGAATATACGCGAAAGTTTCGACTTCGGAGAAGTCGTCGTCTCTGACGATCCCAACCTGTCTATATCTCTTTTCGGGCGACCGATGCGCTGCCACTGCCCATAGCATCAGCATATTCTTGTGATAAACGATTTTGCTGGATATGGTGCCGTTTAGAGTCATTCCAGTTTTGGCATAGAATGTTTATCTGCTTTCACTTACTTCACCTTCCTTCTCCTCACTTTTTAATTTGTTCCGGTCGATTGGCATGGTCCGCTCTTCTGATATGATGATGCCTTTTCTCCCATTGCAATTCCCGTAAGTTAGTCGAGTGCCAGTGTATTTTCAAACTGCGTGTAAGCCCCACACTACTTGGCCTCTGGAGAGCTTTTTGGATCCTTTATGGTGGGCGACCACCTCCTATGCGACCACGTCCATTAATCCATTTGAAGTTGCGAAAGGTGGTAACTAAGTCAGAAAATTCACTGTTGTACTGGGTTTCGTCACAACAATTTGCGAGAGCCTTTGCGATTTTGCGGCACGAGATCGGATGCAATGTGAGGTTCTATGATGATTGTTGAACAGGATGCGTTCTGTGCTTTAGTCTGCCAATATCAAAAGCTAACTTTTGGCCGACGGATGCGTTTGTCTCATTAAGTCTTTCTGCAGCTGGAAGGATTAAGATTCCAATTTATCGCTAATGAGACGACGACGCCAGTTTTTGTTCCTGGTCTTTCAAGACTCATTCAGGCCATATTTGGCCATGCTCGCAAATAGCCGTCTCTCCGAGATCATGGCTTCTTTATGATTCAGTTATTTCACCCGCACGTGACAGCAATGGTTGTATTTACGATGGTCCCTAGTTTACTCGTCAGGCTGTCTTTGTTTCCTGGATATTTGACTTGTAATTATTTGAATTTTCTCGAAATCTTCTGGGGCGTAAAAATGGTTCTTGAGTGAAACAATGTCTCGTAAGGAGATGTTCTTAGATTCAGCCCAGTCCAGTTAGCCAATGCGTCCCAGGACAGGCGTGGGCTTACAGCGACCAGCTAGTCACTCGGGCATTTTTTTTATTAGGCAGACCCCATACAATAATAAAGAACCGACGAGTGAAAGATGGCAAATAGGATAGCGAAACAGAGGAAGGACGGGAGGGGTCTATTTGCCAGCAAAATTATAGTGAAGTCACTCTGGTGAACGATTCGTGAGGTCTGCGCCATGCAACCCAACTACCTGCAGGATTGTAGATTAGTTGAAGATGTAGAATTATATTTTTACTTCTCCGATACGTTTGGCAGAGATACTTGAGGTTCCAAGAAGCGACACTTGGAGAATGCTAGTTAAAAGGGTGTTTCGATGACCCAGAGTTATAGCGAAATGAGCAATTCAATTTTCATCCCTCTAGGGCCCAAAATCTGAATCGAGTCGGTAGAAAGGTGTATTAGGTCATCCCATTCAAAGTGGCCGACACATATAGAGGAATGGCAGAAAAGCAAAGGGGATAGAGCAGCGGGCTACTATACCATTTGGAAGCTAGTACCTTAAGCTGTGTATCTGTGAAATTTGGCGAACCTAGCCCCAGAAGAAGTTCTCGAGAAATTGAAAAGAAGCCCGAGTGGTGAAAATCGGCGCCGGTTTTTCAAATCAGACGTCATAAAAGGAAAGTGCGCTGCTCAAATTTGACCTGCGCCGGACCATAGTTGTGTGTAAGGGTGTTCTCGAAATACACGGTGGAAGATCTGGTTCAGGAGCCCGTACAAGGAGGAAAGGGAAAAAATTTGTTGTCGGTGGGGGTGGTCCCATAATTCATCCTGACACAGAAAAACGGCGTGATGAATTCAGCGACTGAATAATCTGCATCACAGAGCTCTGCGACCCTTTATCGAGCTTTCCCGCAAAGTCTGACATCTTCCAGCTGCAACTGCTGCCCGAGTTATGTCCGATAAACGGAGGATGGTCAAGAGGGTGGCGCATGGGTACCCAATTTTCTTATAGAAGCACGAACGCAGTACCGATTCTATACCTCCAGCAGTAATGTTCTCAGCATGAGATGTCACTCACAACTGTGAAAACGCACCCAGGCCTTAGATGAAATATGGGTGGTCTCGGACCTCGAGCCGAAACTCACAATCGTCAATTTTGTATGAATGCAGATGAGAAGCCGCCCGAGTTCTACCATGAAGAGTTACGTGGGCGCAAGTGGATGATCATCATAGCAAAGGATTCCCACACTGTGGCTTTCAAGCGGCTCTATACAGAGAACAAATCCGTCACTGTCGGTGCATATTGCCTGTTCCTCGGCATTCAGATCGACAAATGGATGCTACCACACAACTACAAGAAGGCCACCGTTGCTCGTCATAGTGCCAGACCCCGAGTAACTGTATTGTAGATCAGTGCTGGGACACAAACAATACTGAGACCTGAGTTCAATCGTCCCATTCGCCCGTCATAAAGCCATGCGATTACAACTGTTCTATTCAGTTGAGAGTACTCTCCAACGGCAGACGCTACAATGTTTTGTCATTTGCCGAAATTGGCAACAACAGCAATTTACCCACACTTATTGAAAAATCGAAGGTACCAGAGGTCCAAAGGCCCTCGGGGCACTGGGAGCGGGTCATTGGTGAAGGAGGGATTTACTCATCCTAAAGCTAAAATATCACTTTTCTATTTATTCTCCTCTTTGTTTTATTCAAAAAAAAACCAGCGGCCACGTTTGAATGGGATGACCTAATAGCTGGCTGGGATTCGATCTTGTGGACTTTTCATCGTGACAATTATTGCACGACTTCCGCTCTTGATTAATGACCCATTGAAACGGAAATTAAAGGTGTCTACGGAGGAATGGGAATTAAGGACAATCAATAGAATATGCAAACCGCACTGGTGATTCCCGCAGACATCAAATTTACTCTAATTTGCTGCTAATGCTTCATGAAAGAAACACAAAACTCATCTCATTAGCTTTGCTGCTTCGTTATTAACAAGCAAATTGAATTGAAAAAAGATAGCTACGAGGTGTCTCATAAGAAGTGTCTGTCTGCTTGGTTCTTTTTTTTCTGAACTCTCCGTGATGGATCTTTGCACCACTTCCGCAGCTCGAAAATGCGTCGGCTCGCTCACTCCACCCACTAGCCACCGCCACGCCCAACTTCCTGTTTCTATAGGGTTCACTAAGAGGGGGGGATTTGCACTTTCAACTGCTTCACCGCCTCCGGATGGTTGGGATTAATGGTCGTAGTCGTATACGCCGTCCGCCCTCTTTTTTAGGGGAGCGTTTTTAGACTCTCCCTCCCCTCTACCTCCGACTCTCTTGTCCCTCCTGCATTGAATTGAGCGTCAGGGGGGGGGGCGGTTAGGCGAGGGGTGAACAGCATTTTGTGAAATCACGAAAAGCCGCCAAGACAATGACGACCCCTCTTCTACTGATTCTCAGACTTATCCCCAACCTGCCACAAAATTTTTTATACAGTACGACAGGAAGATTACGAGAAGTCAACCCCACCCACCACTCCTAAAAAGCCTAAAAGTAAATGCTCCCCCCCTCTCTTTTATAACGTCCGTGAAGCGACAAAAATCAACTATCAAAATAAGTTTTTCACCGCCCACATACGACCCCCCCTGTTGGGGATTCCCCAACAACGACGTGCACTGGTCAAGCGGAGGGGGAGGTATATAACCAATGGGAAAAACCTGAAAAAAAGTCAACACAGGGGGAAAATTTTTTTTCGATAAATCTCTCCCAAGGACACATAGGATCCCCCCTCTCCCAACAACGACCAAAGACGACCCCTCCCCCCATCCCCAGCAGCCAAGTATGACCCCCTTCCGTGTGTTTCCCCACAACGATGCTGTACCCTGCTCCTTGCGCCGCCCCTACGGATTATCAAGTGTGCAAGAGATGAAAACAGGCCCAAAAATCACAGAAAGAGTCGCCGGGACGCCCTCGTACTCTGAGGTATGGACCGCATGAGCAGGGGTTATAAGAGTGATGGGTTTAAGGTATTTTTTGTGGAAATATGATAATATGACACATTATGATAAACAACATTGTAACCTTATTATGCCATCCTATACAATATGAAACATCCGCGTGGGGAGCCGGAAACAGTCCCACTTATCTATTGTTCGTTCCTTCTTCGTCTAATGCTAGCGAATTACTAATAAGAACGGCTTGAATAAAAGGATTTTCTCGCGGTCTGATAAGCACAGCACGCATAATTACGCGGAAGTAGCTCTTCTCCTTCAATGAGTAGCCATTTCTGGTCACATTCATTTGAATAGACTTATTTCATTTGAATAGACTTATTGTAAAAATTCTAAAATTTTCCTATTTGCTCAGTCCTAGATAGCTAACTTAATCGAAGATGTCCAACCCCTCATTTCGTAAAACCTCGGCATTGTTGTTAGCGTAGTTGACCTTTGTTTTTTCTATTCTGGAGGGAAATAGTACTGACGCCATTCTGTACCCCCTCTGTAGGAGCACGGTGACAATGAGTGCAAGGGCTAATGAACTGATCAAAGTTAAACTGAATACTGACCTCCGTAGACGGTCCTTGCCATGTGCAAGGGGAATGGGCCCGCAGCTACAAAAGCGCCACTCTCACCGCTCAAAGTGCAAAGGGACGGGGCTGGAGGGTAGTGATGCTCGGATGCCGTGCCCATACTCCACCCGCGTTGCCGCGCGGCCAACCAGGGCATCGAACCATAGCCAAACGCGCTGTTTGTCTGCGC
>MU954577.1:0-14188 GCA_036418165.1 Cooperia oncophora | reverse complement strand
TGCAAATGCAAGCTCGGTGAGTGATAGCTAGTGTAATGAAAGAGTATAATGTACACGTCACGCACACGTGATGACGTAATCCATGCGAACGAAATAGGAGAGGATCAAACACGTGTATAAGAACTTATGCGACAACCTAATAGTAGAACAATGTGTAAATGCCCCCATCGAAGTCGATAGGCGCCAGCTTTATGCACATCTCCGCAGTGGAGGTTTTCCTGAGAAGATGTCATTGAAGTGTTGTGTGAAAAATTGCATTCTTCTGACATAGAATGATTCTACCGTATAGGTTGCCGTGCAGTGGGATGATGTGTTTGCTGCCAACGGATGAACTCAAAAAATCCGATACATGAAAAAGTTCGAGGACTTTAGCGATTTTGGATGCCGGTCTTGGTTCAACTGGATACGATAAAAGGACAACTCCAGATTCGTCGCGGATCAGCACCACTCTTCTGCATTCTCTGGAAAAAATTTGAAATTCGAAGAATTCTCTGAATTCGGAACGGAAACTTACGCGACGGAAATGTTCGTTCCATGAATTGCGCCGTTAATTTCGACCACAAAGTTTGTCGCTGTCAATCGTGCCTTCACAGATGAAAAACTCGTTGGTAATCACTCTCAGAAGACAAATAAACAGCGAACCCGGTTGACAGAATGCCAGATCGTAGATCTGGAACCCTAATATCATTTAGCTAATCGTGGTGGAAGAGACAGAGAGGTCAAAAGCCTTTTTCGCCCAAGAACGGTCCCATTTGTCTGCTCTGCATATTGGTGCCCTTTTTACGGTCTTTTTTGCTGGAATGACGCGGCGTGTCAGTGACGGTGGGCTCAGCGCGATGCCAGCCCATGCTCTACTGATTGTAATCACCTATCATCTTCCACAGTTGGTAGGGAATAGGTTGGTTAATCGCCAAGCCAAGGTATGAGAGTTCGCAGCGTCCGCAGCGAACAAGAACGTGTTTCTTCAGGCTGACAATCGGGCACGCTTCGTTGAGGAAATCACTACAGGTGGTCCGATCTTGACTGTGAAAGGCAGGGATAGCCGAGTGGTTAAGAGTGTAGACTCACTCTGAGCCACGAGTTCGATCCCTGCCGAGGCACAAACCTGCCTTGCAAAAATTGCAAAAATGGGGACGATACCAGCGTCAGGTTGACAGGCCGGCTGATGGAGGAACCCGTCACAACAATCATGACAAGTCGCAAAAGTATCAGTGTTAAAGCTAGGACGTCACCCGGAAGTGGCGCGCAGAACCCTCGCCCGAGTTCTGTGGTCAGTATGCCGAGGGGTTAACGTCCTTGGCCGTAGAAGCATTGGGACCCTGAACGTAGGCTCGCTTACCGGGAACTTCGTGAGGTTGGCAACCTCATGAGACGCAGAGAATATCCAAGTCCGTATACCTTCAGGAAAGATGGAAGGATGCGATGGCCCGCGAGATTGGAGAAGGCGTCAAACTTCTACAATAGAGGAGACACGAAGAGGAATGAGCATTGCGGTGGCAGAATCCTTCAACGGAATGGAGCGTGTCCCCTCGTCGAACAGGATCAGTGATCGGATCATGGGAGTGAGAATGGACACGAAGGAGGGGTACTGGACAGTACGCACCACAATCCGGTTGCTCCGAGGCGGAAAAGGATGAGTTCTACCTGACCCTGGACGAGGCCATAAGATCGGTTCCGGAAGATGACTACCTCACCATAGCTGGGGATCTGAATGGCCATGTGGGAAGTGACAGAAGGGGTCTAGAAAGGGTGCACGGAGGTCAAGGAATAGGAGCAAGAACGCTGAGGGAGAACGGATCCTTGACCTAGCCACAGCCCACGACTTAGCAATCTGCAGCACCTTCTTCGCGAAAAGGAGGACCCAAAAGGTAACCTACAGCAGTGGAGGGAGACAAACGGAAATCGACCATGTCCTGGTCAGAAGATCGTCTCTCAAAACCGTCAAGGATATCAAGGTACTGCCTGGGGAAGAGCTGGGCCCTCAGCACAGGCCTCTCCTGGCAGACATCGCCATAGACCTCCCAAGACGAGGGTGAGAGCAGAGCGGAGAATTCGGTGGTGGAAAATGCGCAAGGTAGAAAAGGATAGCCTCGGCCGAAGAATACTGGAGGCTGGGCTAACTGGCCTATGTGGGGTCGAAGAGTACTGGAGCCTGGGTTAACTGGCCTATGTGGGGCCGAAGAGTACTGGAGCCTGGGCTCCCAGGCTCCAGTACTCTTCAGACCCACATGGGCCAGTCCAGGACACCTGGACCTACGCAGCAGAGGTCATCCTACAGTGTGCAAAGGAAGTCCTGGGAGAGACGCGAGGTGGTATCAGAGGAGACAAGGCAGCCTGGTTCTGGAACGAGGAAGTCCAGGGGATCGTCAAGCAGAAGAAGGAAGCATATAAACGCTGGCAAAAGACAAGGAGCCCAGAAGACTTTGCTGCCTACAAGAGCTGCAAGCGACTCGCTAAGGCAGCCGTTGCTAAGGCCAAGAATACGGAGTAATGCAAGAGGGACCCAGCGCATGGGCTGCTGGATGCAATTACACCACTTGCGCGCTCTTTGGCTACCGTAAACCTTACGTACCTCACGCCTACTTTTAATGTTTTGCGAGTGTTTGTTGTTGTGAGCGCCGCTAAAGAAGCAAGGAAATACTTTGCGGGAATGGACGCCCATAGCTGCTCAGGACATCAGGGTCGTAAAGACTGTGAAGAGCAGCAACGGGGCCATTCTCAGGAAACCAGCCGAAGTCAGGAAGAGGTGGGAAGAATACTTCGAGGGACTTCTGAACGAAGAATTCCCTCGCAAGGATAGCCCACAGATAGAGGCGACGGCAGGTCCCATCACTCCCTGGACGAAGGATGAAGTCCGCCGGAGCTAGGGAGAATGAAAGTTGGGAAAGCAGTGGGTCCAGACGGGGTACCGATAGAGGCATGGAAGGCCCTTGGAGAGCATGGGGTGAGTTGGCTCACACACTTCCTAAACAACGTAACGGCTGAAGGAAGGATGCCAGATGCGTGGAGGAGCAGCACAATCGTCCCCATCTTCAAAAGAAGGGGACGCGACGGAGTGCTCCAACTACCGCGGCATCAAGTTGACTCCCCATACCATGAAGCTGTACGAGCGCCTGGTCAACACTAGGCTGAGGGAAGCTTGTCCCTATCTCGCAGGAACAGTTCGGCTTCATGCCCGAAAGGTCCACCACTGATGCCATCTTCATCGCCAGACAGCTGATGGAGAAGTACCGAGAGAAGCGGCGACCCTGCTACCTAGCCTTCCTGGACCTTGAGAAGGCATTCGACCGCCTGCCTCGGCCTGTACTCTGGAGAGCGCTCAGAGAACGTAACGTTCCGGAGCACCTCATCTCCATAGTGAAGGACATGTACGATGGGGCTAAAGCAGCTGTACGCACCCGCACGGCTTGACGAAGGAGGTAAACATCACGGTTGGGGTACACCAAGGATCAGCCCTCAGCCCGTTCCTCTTCCTCCTGACTCTAGATGTCATGGCAAAAGAACTCATGGAGGGGCCACTGAAAACCATCCTCTACGCTGACGACATCGCCCTGATAGCGGACAGCAGGGAAGAACTCCAGGACAAGGTGCAGCGGTGGCAGGATGTGCTCGCTGAGAATGGACTCCGGCTGAACGTAAAGAAGACCAAGTTCCTGAGCTCTGTAACGAACCCATCGTAGACGCCATGGCGAGAGCATCGAAAGGGTCGAGGACTTCCAGTACCTGGGGAGCGACCTAGCAGCTGATGGCAGCGTGGACCAGGCGGTGAAGGCCCGAATCAACGCAGCCTGGATGAAATGGAGGGAGTCCACTGGCATCCTGTGCGACCGCGGTGCTCGAGAACGCTCAAGGGCAAGGTGTACCGGGCGGTGGTAAGGCCTACAATGCTCTACGGCAGTGAGTGCTGGCCCATCTGCAAGAACCATGAAAGGCAGCTCCACTCAACACTCAATAGGGAGGCATTGGAATCGAGAGTAGAGGGCAAGCGACCACGAGGAGCCCCAAAGAAAAGATGGAGGGACGTCATCAAGAAGGACCTCACTGAAGTGAAAGCCACAGCAGAAGATGCAGTGGATCGGAACAAGTGGACGTCTAACAAGAACAGCGGACCCTGCGACGGCGCGGGACTAACGCTAGGGAGAAGAAGGTCATTTTTGACCGCGAAGCAGGGGAGGAAGTGGGCCGTATACGCAGGGCTCTTTCCGAAATAGGGCGAGCAGCAATACCAGGATGTGGTACGATCATTGATTGACAAAAGATTTGTGCGTTCTTGCTGCAAAGAACACTTGAAGGGATATCCTGAAGAAAGAGGCATTTTGCAAAAGAAATCAGAAGTGGGAATGGCAATGACAATATATAAGGTGGACATCCTTGACGACTTCATGGAATGATATAGAAACGAAACACAGTATGCGCTCGGACCTCTCTGAGCCGTACGAGCGCGTCTGCTTGCCCGGCAAAGCCTTACCTGGGCATCACAGCTCATCTACACCTCTGCGTGAGAGTCGGATGCATAGCTTAATGCAGAGGGGGTGTCAGTCGACGCCGCGTTAAGTAGTTCCGAATAATTTCGACGGAACGATGTAGTTAAGAAGTTCCCTCAAATCTTCAAGCAAACTGGGAATGGTATTGAGTCGGAGTTGTGCATTTTTTTCGTCCAAAACTTTTCACTCAGAAGCACATTTCTTCATAAGGGTATTGCCAGCGTGGCAATGCTCTCAGGAAGAATTAGCCGAACTCTGGCTAAAACAATTTTTATTCCATCAAAAGGGTTCTGCAGTTTGTGGCTATTTGGTGTTGCGCGATGGTGAGAATAAGAGGCACTCCCGCTTATCTTATCAGTAGGTAACGCGTGTAATTGCTAACCAGGAAAGGTCAACAGGTCAGCCCGGCCATATACAATGAGATGCACATCATTGTACTCATCTTGACACGGTGAACTCGAAACGTTTTTCTTCTTCCAGGCGCGCTGCGCCGAAGCGTTGGCCTGTAGTGCGACTCGCAGCGCTCTTCGCGCAAAATAGGTGTCATATTCGTGTTCAGGGGGTCAAATAACCCCTAGAGACGTCATTTTAGCGAAATCTGAGTTTCTGACTCAACTTCGAAAAAATGGGGTATGGATAGTCATGGCTGATAGCCAACAGCCATACTACGACTAGCACACTGGTGATGACTGGTCTTCGAACTGAAATAACTCTTCAGTCATGTCTTTTCGCAAACAACAGTACCTGGCTTACTTATTTGTGCCGTCTGCATCATTTTTCTGATTACCGGTAGGAATTCCATCCCGAGACCAGTCATCGATGGTAGGTGAGCTCGTAACTGCCGCTTATTACCCATGGAATAACTCACATTTTCCAAGTTAGGTCGAAATATCAAATTCGGCTAGGAACTTGTTCCCAGAGGTAATTTGACCCGCTGAACACGACTATCATGGTATTATACTGCAAAAACCCTTGCGACATGTACTACGGGGGGGCAAGCACAAGCACTCTTTCAGGCCACAATGGGTCTACACTTTCGAAAAAAACTGGTCGCAGTTTCCTTACAGGATAGTGCAGGTGAGCAGAGGTGTTAGAAGCTTTGTTCTTGGACAAATGCAAAAACAAACGCCCTGCCGAGAACCGATCCTACAGCGTCTCGCCTAGTAAACCAACTCGCTATCCGCTGCGCTCTACTGCCACGTTTCAAGTGGACTCCATACGTATATGTAAAGACGCTTCCACGTTTCCTCGCGATAGCATGTGAAACAACCACGCGGGGATAAAACCCTCCATAATTCCTAAGACTCGTACAACGGTGTGCACCTCATTGGAAATGGCCGGGCTGACCTGTTGACCTTTCCTGGTAAGATGAAGATCGATCTTACGCAATTTCCTCGACTTCCCCAGTTTTTACCCCGTGCTTTCAGATAAGCTAAACCAACAAAGAGGAACAAAATCTGGAACGCTATACGATCTCCTCGTAGTATAGTACCAATTTCAAGATCCAAAACAGAGGACTTGAAGAAGGAACGTCATTCGGATGTTAACGTTCCCCTCAATAGAGCCCACCAAAACGACCCCCCCCCGAAGCCCCTCAAATGTGGATTAGGGGGGTATGAAGAAATGGACGTTGGATTAGAGCGCACCGTACACTGGGTAGTCCCAGCGTAAGGGTAGCTTTTGCTTGCTGGATGGAGGGGAGGAGCATACATGACATAAGTTTTTAGTGTAGTGTTTTTTTTTTTCTGTTTCACGCGTACTATCCGTCCACAATGTACTCTCCAGTGGAGTGCGATAGCGAAGATCGTATCAGGCCTTGGTAAATTTTCTTTCAGACAACATTTCATTTTTCCGACTTTATGAAAGATAGCGAACTAGCACCCTTGCTTGTAATGAACTTCCAGTGCCAAAATTCTACTGGATTACTAACCACTGGCATCGATTGATTGAAGTTAGCTGAAAGACATCAAGCAACAGGCATCTCTTCTTGTCCTCCTTTACTGTTCTGGGTGTCTCATCAATTGAACCGTCGCCCGTGAATCCCTATCCTCAGTGGTGAGGAAATAACGTTCTCGACAGGACTAGAAAGCATGGTTTGTTTTGTTAGTAGAGCTCGACTCAAATACTCTGGGGTTTAGAACACCGGAGTAGTTCAACACGCCGAACTAAACTCTTTCTGAAAATAGAGGAAGCAATTTTGCTGGAATTCTGTCCTGTCAACCTACGAGTGTTTCGAATTTCATTCTTACACAGTTAGTTTCTTTAGTCGGATGGCGGTCAGTGCTGGAAAATGCTAACGAGGGAGGTTGTACATGGTGAGCTTTTTGGAAAAGTTAGGCTGCATGATCTGGGGGCCCTCTGTAAGGACCATAAAATAAAGTTGTTTCCGCTTAACGCTATTATGAATGACAAAAGGATCCTACACTGGTGTGCAAAACTTAGGGACGAAAGCAACTTTCGATCACTGTGCCTCTGCCAGACAACATAGCTCGATGAAATTCATATCATATCAAGAGAGAACCTTAACGATATTGTACAGAAAGCAACTGACAGAAACTCGGAATAAGACGAATTGTTATGACATTTTTATTCAACCATAAGTCTTCACGATTTATCCTGGTACTACAAAAGAAGTTACACGGATCCTAATAGGGTGTGTGATCACACCACGGACAGCAATACATGCTCTGCCAGGGCCCTACGCGCTTCCATACTCTCCACGAGGTTGGTAATGAGCTCCTGGGGCAGGGCATCCACTCCTCAGTCAGTGCATTTGACAATTGCTGGATCGTCAATGGTGCATTTGGTCGTGCTGCAATGCGTCTACATGTGCTCGATGGGATTTAGGTCGGGGGAACGGGCGGCCACTCCATTCGCCGGATATCCTCTCGTTCTAGAAGCTCCTCCACCTGTGCTGTTCGATGCGGTCGCGCATTGTCATCCATGAAAATGAAGTCAGGGCCGATTGCAGCTCTGAAAAGACGGACATGATGTAGGAGAACCTCGTCGCAGTAACGCTGACTGGGGTGTTGGTGTTCCAGCCTGCGTCAGAAATTTGAGGTCAGTAAACGGCCATGCAAATGATGGCCTCCCTTATATCCATAAACACCTCGACCACCAGTACGATCACGTTCGACAATGTTTTCCGGGGAGTTGCGTGTTCACACCTCTTGCCATATGAGAGTGCGTCCAGAATCATTGCTCAGACTGAACCTGCTCTCATCCGAAAAGAGCACACGGCTCCATTCCTCATCGGTCCATTCGCCATGCTCCTGGCACCACCGTAAACGGTCTCGCCGATGCGCGGGGGTCAAAGGAACACAACGTAACGGTCGTCGGGCGAAGAGACCACCACCATGCAGTCGTCTTGCCACTGTATTGCGTGAGATGGCTTGCCCTAGAGTCCTGTTAAACGTCGTTGCAATAGCTGAAGCCGACTGACGAGGATCTCTTCTTGCCTGCTGCACAATGTAGCGGTCGTCCCTTGATGTAGTTGTCCTTGGTCGGCCACCTCGTCGTCCTCGGAGCAGCAGTACCAAAGGTTCGGAACGCTCTCCATGCACGTGAAACAACGCTGTGAGCGATACCGAACTCCTGGGCTACACTCGTCATGGTTCGACCTACTTCGAGTTTCCCTATGATCTTTACTCGAGTGAAGTCATCCAGATGCTCTCTTCGGGACATGAATCGAAGGATACTACCACAATTCTTTGCAGCTACTCGTTGATTGAGAAAAAAATTTTTTTTCATACCCCTAGACTGCGCCTCGATTTGCGCGGTCGGCCTATATTCTGGCACTTTATTCAAGCTCTTCTCCACCGAGAAAAGTCTAGCTCCCTGTGAATATCCCTTAGGCGAGTGGGAACATGCTCCCACACTTTCATTTGCTTCCACCCAGTCATTAGTGAGTTATGTTCAGGCACATCGTTGTTGGGTAATCCCCTAGAACAGGGGGGGGGTCGTATTTGGCCGCCAGGAGAGACGTGGGGTTGTAGTGAGTGTTAGGTGTTTTATCGTTCAGCGGCACATCGCTGGTTTGTGGAAATCCGCCAAAGGGGTGGTCATTTGGCCGCCAGGAGAGCGGGGGTTGTACTGAGTGTTAGTGTTTTTATGTGCAGGCACATCGTTGATGGGGATCCCGCACAGGGGGTCGTCATTTGGCCGCCATTAGAGGGGGGTCGTAGTGAGCTGTTAGTGTGTTTATGTCAGGGCACATCGTTGGTTGGGGAATCCCCAACAGCGGGGTCGTATTTGGCCGCCATTAGAGGGGGGTCGTAGTGAGTGTTAGGTTTTATGTTCAGGCACAGTCGTTGTTGGACACTCCCTACAGGGGGGGTTCGTATTTGGCCGCCAGGTAGAGGGGGGGTGTACAAAGTGTTAGTGTTTTAGGCAGGGCACATCGTTGGTTGGGGAATCCCCAACAGGGGGGTCGTATTTGGCCGCCAGGAGAGGGGGGGTCGTAGTGAGTGTTAGTGTTTTATGTTCAGGGCACATCGTTGGTTGGGAATCCCCAACCGAGGGGGCCCCCTCGTATTTGGCCGCATT
Source organism: Cooperia oncophora (assembly GCA_036418165.1). Classification (NCBI taxonomy): domain Eukaryota; kingdom Metazoa; phylum Nematoda; class Chromadorea; order Rhabditida; family Trichostrongylidae; genus Cooperia; species Cooperia oncophora. The sequence goes on along the minus strand of MU954577.1, from coordinate 5,159 downwards.
CAGAGGGGCGGGTCGTAGTGAGTGTTAGTGTTTTATGTTCAGGGCACATCGTTGGTTGTGGAATCCCCAACAAGGGGGTCGTATTTGGCCGCCAGAGAGGGGGGGGGTCGTAGTGAGTGCGGCAGCCAGTAACGAGCAGCGCAAATTGTCAATGTGCTGAGTCCTGTACAGCGAAACTTGCTTTGTAGAGAGCTCGGATATTCCAAAAAATAGCAAAAAACTTTCGCTCATCAAACTAATCCGAAATAACTGGAAATATAAAAAGTCGACATCATCTCGTGACTAAACAGTACAACTCATACTCTGGTTCGCTGCGGATGATGGGGCGTGTCCGCGATCGCGCTTGGCGCTGAGCCAACCTGTTTTTTCGACAAACGACAGGACTACCATATCGTTCATATCAGACGTTTTCCAGCAGTTGGTCTCCTTTATCGGAAAACAGCAACTGGCGGAGCACAGATCTGGCTGGCGTCGACACGGACACGCTACATCATCCGCAAGGGAAAACACTGTAAACAAGTGCACGCCATTCGCCATGGACCTCCCTGAATCCTACAGACATATTTGCTCGCGTGGACAGACATTACGCAACGAATTCACTCATCCCCTTCACTTCAGCGCGGACCTCATGCGTGGCGCTCCAAAGTCAGCCGTGACTCAGCGGCTAACTGAACTACTCTGTCTCCTGCCCAGCATCGGATACGTTTTTCCTGAATTCTGGTTATTTCGAACGCGCTCGACCTTGAAACTGGACACAGGAAGAAACGGGTTTTTCGCGCAGCTGGGAGTGTTCTCCTCAAGAAATCCCCATCGCGAGATCTCATGAATCCCGAGAACTTCAGAAACAGTTCAAGAGGTTTTTAGAAAGAGAAAATCTTCAAACACTCGAAACCGTTCTCAGATCTATGAAATGTCGAGTTACAAAAAAAAACATATTGATTCAAACCTGTTCAGTTGAAATCACTCCCCAATGAATCCCCAAATTTCTCTGTTGATTTTGCGACCGTACGCTCCTCGGCCTTTAAATCCAGGTGATCGGCGGCTGGTTTGGTCATCTGTTCGTAATTTAACTCTTTCGTTTTTATCTTTCTTCTCCTCGGTTAACCTCGAAGGATCAAATATTTATCTTCTTCTAGTTTACTCGAATACACGTCAGAGCGCGCCCCAGCAAGTTTGCTTGGACCGCTCAGAGTGCTCCTAGAAGGAATTGGCTTGATTTCCTGCTCTTTTTTTTCTTTCAATTGCGCAATTGTTTTAGGTACCAGAGTTTGTTTCGACTCGAGGGAAGGTGGGTGAAACCTAATGGCCTTTTTTCTATTCTCTTTTCTGAATTAGGATAGAAATGAGCAAAAAGCGAGGGGGGCCTCATTCAGGATTGTTACTTTTTCCATTTTTCGCGCTTACTTATACATAAACTTATGAAGTTTCTTCCTCCTCGGGGGGGGGGGGGGGGAAAGAAACTTCATAAGTTTAGGTATATGGGGGGGATGTATACCGAACCCCAAAAAGGGGGGTCGTACGGGCTTCACCAAAATTCCCATCGAATGCTGTGCCCTGTTTATGTTACCTTATCCATCTCGTCCCTAGGGTTTCGCACACCAGTGTACCTATATAAATCGTGCTAGTGTTGGTGTGTGTGTGTGTGTGTGTGTGTGTGTGTGTGTGTGTGTGTGTGTGTGTGTGTGTGTGTGTGTGTGTGTGTGTGTGTGTGTGTGTGTGTGTGTGTGTGTGTGTGTTTTAGAACCGAACTTCAGAAATTCTTCGGCTACCGCGAAGAGATCAATTGTGAGCCTGGAGAAGATCACTGTTGGGTGACAGGAGGTGATAACAGCTGACAAGGAGCCTTAAAAGGAGAAGGTCACCAGAATCATAAGTGGCGTCACAGCGACGGTGGAATGTTTTCCATAGAAGTGATACAGGGCGCGACCGTGAAGTGAAGTCATGTAGATACGTGGCAGATGGTGATGAACTGCCGGATAAAAAGTGTCCCGCAAAAATTCATTAGCAAAAGGCTGATAGCAGCAGTGGTGAGCGCTTTACAGGTTATTTAGGGAGGACTACGGGACACACTGGGTGCGGGAGAGGCTTGCGTTATACCGCAGCGCCGATGAGTCTGCTCATGAAGGTCAGTCACTGGCTTGCATCCTTCTCTCCACCAACAACTGCGTCTTACGTGAGTCATACCATATTTAATGTGCATTTCCATATGGTCCGAATGATTCGACCGCCTTTCCATATGGTCCGAATGATTCGACCGCTCAAGTCTAGAATGAGCGCGAAGGTTGTTTACCGATGAGGAATGATGAGCGTACCGGACGGGCAGAAGCTGTTGTACCTTTTCCACGAATGTTTTAGAAGTTTCTCCAGTCATTCCCACAGGACCTCTTTCTGTAAGCAGCGTCTATTTAGAGCCAGGCAGGGACAAATGGCCCCGGCACCAAACTTATTGACAGAATCGTAATCGGGCCATCAATCTCCCCTGTGTAGAAAGTTTCAGCAAAAAAATCTCGAGCCCTTCTGATGTTATTGGACCGATTATATGGATGGCAGTGACACTCGAGCTCTCACATCGCCGGAAGTACACTATCTGGAAAGCACGAGTTTTAATCGCTGAACATTTTGCAGATAGGAAGGGTCCCATCAGAATTTGATTAGAAGTTTTGGCGATATTGAACTACTGCTACCGCAACCTTCCAAAAAAGGCCTAGCCGACTTTTTTCCAAGGGGCAAGCCAAAAACTTAATTCACCAAGTTTACTGAAAACTCGTGCCCAGGAGTAGTTCGCTCCTCAACACCAGTATCACTTCCGCTCGGCCCGGAAATGTTTGGCGCAACAGGCGCCGCTCCAAGATACAATAGATCACCAAATCTGCTGAAAATTTGTATACAAAGGTTATCTGACATCCTGATTGCGAATATGACATTCATTCTTGACGCTAGCGCTAATGGAGGACACTACGATCGTCTGCGCTCTGCCAATGCTGAGCCCGCACTGAAGAGAATCACCTCTTTTCCTAGGACCAACCTTAGCAGAGCGCTAAACGGCGCTAATGTCGAAAGATGAATGACATACGTGATCTAGGGCATCAAACAACCCTATTATGCAAGTTTTTATCGATTTTGATGAAAAAGGATGTAGCGCCGCATCGGCGCCAATTGGCGCCAGGGCTAAACGTGAATGTCATATTTGTGATCACGGTCTGAATAACCTTCGTATGCTAAGTTACACCGATTCTGATGAGAAAATTGGTGGCTCGACTAATGGAGCCATCGTCATAAACTAATGTCATACGTGCTCGGGATATCGAGTTACCCCTATCAGCAAAGTATTAAGCTCTAAGTTATCTTGCTCCAGCAGTATTGTGGGCTAGCGATAATAGATCAGCGATTGAAGATGATTCTTTGCCCACCACCTGTCAAGTGTCTCATGCATCGAACACACTCGTAACCGCCGCCTCCTCTGTACCCCTCACTTATGCTTAGAGGGTTGAGCAAGAGAGGAACACAAAAGGCTTCCCTGTTATTCCCCCGATTCTTCAGAATTCAAGAATCAAGGAGGATTATGTCACCTGACAGTCTTCATATAGCGGATCCATTATTGACAGACCCAATTTGTGGAAGAACTTCTCGCGAACATTATAGTAGTAGAATTCATCAGCTTCTCTGAACTCGCTTCATTTTTTTCCTCGTGAGTGCCCCCGTTGTGCAAGTAACCTACTTGCAAATCAGTTGACCATTTGCTACTGCTGTGATGAACTGCCCATTAATTCCCTCCATCGACAAACAATCCCGCAACGTAAATGCTTCCATATCTAAATAAGTAGACTTGCAAATGAAGTACATATAGCCCTATTAACTGCAAATGGACGACACCTGCCCTACGAACATGCATATATTAGTTTAGAAAACTCGGAATGCTCATTAAAAGAAGAGTAATTTCTGTGTGTGGATTGTCATCGCTGCGTATAGCGTGAAGACTTTTCATGCAAGCACTTTCCATAGTTATTTACCGCTTCCGCGGTACATGGAACTGTATCTTATTACGACTGCGTTTCTGAAAAACTCGCCCTGCTACCGCAGTTGTGGCATCTGGAATCTAAATATGAACTTGGGGGTATTAATTGGCTCAGTTGTGCCGATGAGGGTAATTCGGCACTATTTACCCTTTACTGCCCCAATCATCCAGAATTGAGCCAGTTTTCTGACCGACTTTTTTCTCCGTGGACAGATTTGGCTCAAATGTTGTCTCCTGGGGTAGTTTGACCTCCTGAATACGAATATCACATTCGCTTGCCCGAAACCTCCTGGCGCCTGCGCCACAGGCGCCGGTGATTTGGGGTGTTTTGGCGCCGGCGCCTGTAGCGCGAGCGCCAGAAGGCTTTGTGCCCAGCGGATATCGTATTCATGCTCAGAGAATTGGACTACCCCTGGAAACAAACTTTTAGCGAATTTGGTGGTCTAGGGTATTTTGACGCCGGCGCCTCTTTCGCGGCGCCGGGCGGTTTCGTACGGGGAGGATGTTTTCTTCATCTTCAAGAGGTCAGACTACCACAGAAGAGAATTTTCAAGCCAATTCTGTTCACGGAGGAAAAGTCAGTCAAAAACTGGCCAGATCGCTAATGATTGGGGCAGTAAAGGGTGAATAATGCCCGTATTCCTATGTATGTATTCGGTGTTATTGATAGCGTATTGTATGAAGTGAGTTTGTGGGTAATTATGAGGCTGCAGATAGTTGGGCTGATTGGACGATCTACTACTTTCAATCGGCGATGAACAGAAGAATCGCTGTGTTGGCGCTCTCATATGACTGCATCTAGAGACTGAGGCACAACGGCGAGCTTCTACCAACAGATAAGTGCAATGAGCTACGTGATTTTGACTTGCGAAATTCTTTCAACCCTTGCCATTATTGGTGCGTCAAGTTAATTTTTCGAAGCTGCCTGTGTTGCTCCAGAGCACAGGGAACCATTCCAAGGGGCCCTCTTGCTCTTATCCAAGTTAGAAGCTCAATTGCGGACGATTTTTCGCTTCGATTCAAATAGCCCCTTTATAAGGACCCCCCACTCAGCAACTGGTCAAAGTTGCAAGTGACCTACGCCGTATAGAGGCCCAGAACGAAGCAGATTCCAAAGATTTCTTTTCACTCGTTTTTACCTTTC
>MU954550.1:0-11777 GCA_036418165.1 Cooperia oncophora | reverse complement strand
AGCCTTCAGGAGACGAGCTGAAGGAGCCAAGTCCCGTGAGATTGGAGAAGGACCAAGCTCTAATACAGTAATGGAAATGCTAAGCGGAATGGGGTGGCCTTAGAGGTGGAGGAGCATCTCACGGACTGCGTCTCCTCTGTGAACAGGGTCAGTGATCGAATCATGGTTAGTGAGAATGGACACGAGGGAGGAGTACTGGACGATAGCGACCAAGTACGCACCGCAAGCTGGTTGCTCTGAGTTGGGAAAAGGTGTTTCTTACATGACTCTGGACGAGACCATCACATTTATAGAAGGTGACTATCTCAGTACTGCGGGTGATCTTAACGGACACACAGGTAGTGACAGAAAGGGCATAGAAAGGGTGTCCGCAATTAGGGAGATTGTAATCAGAAATAGCGGGAGAGAAAGGGCCTTTGTTAGTCGTTCCTACTGGGGTAAATATTACCTCAGTCGGAACAAACAGGGTAAGCCATCCCCTGGGCAGCAGCCCTGCCGAACCTTCGGGGTACTCCTCTCTGCGTTAGGGTTGGACCACCCTCTCGCTTAGATTTTAGGTCAAAAAATCTAAACCAAATATAATTATTTCTTCCACAACAAATACGTAAAGGTAAGAGGAGAGACCAAAGAATATTGGCTAAAAGACTTTGGAAACGATAACATCAGCTACAAGTGCAACAACAGGAGATGTAAAATATGTGATCTAACAGACACAGACAATTATATTGTCTCAAAAGTTACAGGACTACACGCAAAAACCTACAAAGATAAAAACACCAGTTGTAATACAACTAATGTCATATATTGCCTTACCTGTAATAATTGTGGCGTACAGTATGTTGGTATGACTACTCGTAAGCTTAAAGATAGAATCAGAGAACACATTACAAACATACTATCACAAAAAAGGAATACTACGTTATATAAAGCATTTCGAAAATTGTAACAAAGGTATAAAAGTTCATGTACTGGATTCCGTAGATACTAATGACAAAACTACGCTATTGAATAAAGAAATATTTTGGATAAAACTTCTTATGACACCATACCCATTCGGACTTAATGACAATATTAAGGGATACGGAAATATAACTGATAATGATTCTAATGTCATGAATAAAAACAATCCTCCGTTCTTTGCCCTCCAAATAACCAAACAAAGAACAAATAGAGGAGCAAGGAACAACAAACGGAAAAAACATAATCAATGCCAGAAAATAATAGATGAACTTATAAATAAGCCGAACAATCTCAAACCGGTGGAGTACTATAGATACCTAAAGAGTTTACAAAAGAGGGACATCAAAGAGCTAATTAAGGTTTCTAAACAAAGTGATTTCCTCAAAGAGGTTAATAATAAAACAAAATTCCTAATCTTTTGTATATTAGCCTATTTTTACTATAACTATGAAAACTTCCAATCAAACCATAAGGCAATAAAAAAGGACTTTCACAACATAGTAGTAGATTTTAGAAGCAAAACTTTGGATACCATTCCCTTTAACAGTATTATAAATTCGAAAGAATTGAAAAAATACCTTAATATGAATAATGACATAAGTATTCCTATCAGAATAATTTTTAAATATGGAAAAACTTTTTCTAGTAATATGTATAATTACAATCAGTTATTAAAAAATATCGATTTTAACAAACTAAAAAGATTTATAAACTCAAGCTGTACATGTCACAGTCAAGAAACAAAAAAATTCGTAAACAAAAAATATGGCCATGTAATTACTGGAGATCTTATATAATAAGAGATAAAAAATTGAAAGAAATATTAAACAAAGGCACCAAATACAGAGTAGATGAAGGTATCAATAGGAAAAGAAATTAGGTCAGTATATGATAACATCGTCACTAAGGTATTTCAATTTCACAAAAAGAAATACAAAATAGATGATAGCAACAAAATCAATCTAATACATAAGTATTTCAAACGCTGTTTTCGTAATAAAGTTAAACCATTACTAACATGTAATAATATTAACCAAAAATTAAAACATATTCAGTACGATAATATTAAAAAATATAAACAAGACTACATATTTTGTCCCCTAGATAAAGCTAGTAATAATTATGGTGTAATTTGTAAAAAACTCTACCTAGAAATAATAATGAAAGAAATGGGTATTAAGTACGACGGACAAACGAAAAATTCTCTTTCGCTAACACTAATAACACATACGAAGTAGTGGAAAACATTAATATAGAAGAATTAATTGATAAACATAAAAAGTTCTGTAGAGACACAGGCATCAAGGTTGATAACGAAGTTAGTTTACCAATAATATATGCCCTTCCAAAGCTACACAAAAATCCAGTTAAGTTCCGCTTCATTACGGGTGCACATAATAGTAGCCTGAAGGCACTGTCCGTGGAAATGCATACCATTTTCAGTTATATTAAAAAACATTTCATCAATTATGCTAAGGTAATACAAAACCGCAATAAAACTATAAAAACGTATTGGTCAATCAATAACATTAACATTAGCCAAGAACTCAATAACATTAAACTGGATAATATAAAAATTTACACAGCAGACTTTGTAGATATGTTCACCAACCTGGAGCATAATACAATCATAAAAAACATTATAGACCTTCTTAATCTAGTATTTAAAAATGCAAATAAAAAACTTATAGCCTGCAATGGATTACAGAGTTCACTATACAGATGGAATTGAGATCAAGAATAATTATAGATACTACAAAAAAGAGGACTTAGTTCACTTAACGGAATACCTATTAGATAACAGCTACTGCATTTTCAGTAAAAAGATTTTTAAACAAAAGAAAGGTGTTCCCCAAGGTGGTAATTTCAGTCCCTTACTTGCTGACTTAACATTATCACTATTAGAATATAACTACGCTAGAACAACTAGGACTACAGCCAACATTACATTAATACCCTACAGATACATGGATGATTTACTTATTATACATAACCAGTCAGAGGAGTTTATCGATAACTTTCTAGAAAAAGTCTATAATAAAATTCTAGATCTTAACAAAACACATAATACGGAATACAGAAGTAACTATCTAGATATAACAATTTCTGTAAATGACAATACTATTCATACAGAACTTTATAACAAAACGGATGATTTTAACTTCAAAGTTAACAGATTCCCGCATAGCGACTCTAACATTAGCATAAAAAAATAAAGGAGCAGTAATATATACAGAAACACTACGGATAGCACACACTTGCTCCAACTCTGGAGTCATTTACTTCTAGATTAAAAAATATGATGCACATTTTGAGAGGCAATGGATATGAAGATAACTTCATTACCACCAATGTTATCAGATGCCTATATAAAAACAAGTTCATTTGTTATAAATATTCATTGAAAGAGAACCTTAAAAACATCCGCTTAATTGTTGAAAGCATTGTTGGTATTGATACAAATAGGTAATTGGTTATTGTATTCCTATTCTTACATTACAGCATTTTTAACGTTTTTATATCCATGACCGGTTCTTTAACGCGCTCCAATTTAACTGCGTACCTACATACCATTTCGCGCATTTGGACTGTCCTAAAAATTATTCCTGTACATATATTTCCAGTTCATGACTATACTAACAAAAAACTTTTTACTATTAATATTTGTTTTTCTTCGAGACCCTGGCATCCATAGTTTATTCCCCACCATAGTGGGTTACATTCCTTTCCACATACCTCTCATTCCATCCATCCCACCTCACTGAGGAGCCTCAAGGGATGGATGGAATAAAGTGGTTCGTCTGAGTAGAGGCGAAACGAACCACTCTACTCTCTTTGTCAATCTCATGACTCACTCCCTTTATCTTTCTTAACTTTTGAATTGAGGGAAATGCACTTCTTTCTGCCAGGCTCAGCCTTGGAGGGTGCAAATGACAGCCGCTGTGTCGAAAAATGGATGTCATATTCGTGATCAGAACATCAAACAACCCTATTATGCAAGTTTTTATAACGATTTCGAATGACTAGGTGTGACGGCTAATGGAGCCAGTGCTTAAAATGGATGACATGTTCGTGATCAAGGTATCGGATAACCAGTTTGCAGTTTGTCTGGTGAGAAAAGTGGTGATAGCCAACCAGCGTCAAAAACGATGTACCGTAACCCCGATCGTACCATCGAGTTAACCGCTCCAGCACAGATTCACAAAAAAAATTTGTTTTTGTTTTTTTTGAGTTTTTGGGGTGGTAACAGTTGAACAGTGCCCTCACACCAATTATAATACAACTATAATAATAATGCTGGCGTAATAATAAATAATACAGACTGAAACAAATAATTTCACTGAGAAAACACGTGCACTGGGTCCAACGTTTCTCGAAGATGTAGGAAAACGAGTGCAGCACAGCTGTTTCAAAAGTGGTCAACATGAATCTTCCGTGAATTATTATTCAGGCATTACCAGTGTGAACGCATGATAGCAAGTATTCCGGAATACGCGGGTTCAAAAACTTCTGAAAACATTATTCAATTCATGGAGGTGATTAATCAATGAATAATCAGATTAATGGAAGAAAAGTTTCGCTTGAAGAAATCAAAGGAACAGAGGAGAAACTGAATTTTACTGTGAATGAATTACTCGTTTACATGCCAATTAACAAGTAATAGTGGAAAGCGCTGAAGGAAGTTCAAGGAAAGATAGTTTACTGTACTGTGAATAAATTCCAGTATACATGTTAATTAAAAAAGGTAAACGCGCATGGTTAATAAAATGTGTTTAGAACAGTGCGCGGAGATGCACTATTTGAAATTGATTCGATTATTCAGACAACAAATTAATTTTAAATTCTGAATTTGAATCAAAGCAGTACAGTTGGCGTTAGAAGTATTCCTGCATCGGGCGTAATCCCAGCAGAACGAACATAATTTCAATCACTTTTAATAGACATAGACGCGAATAGCGAACACGGGGCGACTCCCTGAGGGTATAAATTCAAAATTTCATTTTGTTATCATCCATGCTATTCTAGTAACTGCTGACTGATCAGAATGACTGCAGCTACAATGCTGAGAAAATGACGATCAAAAAAACTGAAAAAATGGAATAAAACTGAGGTAATGATTAGTGATTACTACTTGTTCCCCAGCCCAAAAAGGGCCTTCGCAGAAAGCGTTTTTCTGACGATTAAAGGCTGAAGGCGGCAATTAAAGCCCATTTCGGGGACAAAGAGGAAAAATATTTTTAGAGGGTATTGAAAAGTTAGTTTCCTGAGAAAACAAGTGCACTGCGGTTATAGGGGACTACATATAAAATTAATTTTATTCAGAATCTTCTGTCCTTTTCTTATACCTAATCGAAATACATTGAACACCCCCCATTTACTCACTTATTTACTATCATTTATTTACTTGGAATTGAACCACTTTTGTGTAGGTGAACATTTATGCCTGAGCGATATTCGAAACAATAGCTTCCACGTGAACACGTGACTTCCCACTTCAAAAAAAAAAAAACTGTTTTACAATGAGAACTCTCTATCTGATCAACGGAAATTCAAGGAACAAAGATTAAATTGGATACTTCAAAATAATTACTCGGTTGACCAATTAGGGCGGTACGTTAAATTTGAAAAGGCTTTAAAAAGTGGGCGAATTTTGGAACTTTTAATATTATTAACCTGGTGGTTATTTGCAAGAAATGAATTGACTCTAAACTTTCCGAATTTGGAATCAGAGTAGTTAACATGATAAGTTTCTTGTCATTTAATTAGTTGGGAAAAAATGACCAGAAGAAGGCGTTCAAAGTGCGGCGCTTGACAACAGTTCGATCACAAAGACATCATGTAAAAAGTATAAAAAGAAAAATAGCAGACATATCGTATAGATGCAATGTTTACAAACAGGCTTTACTTCTCTAATAGCACCTCTGTTATACGCAGTAAGTTGTTCAAAAAAGGAAAACCATATTGGACAAAAATGGATCGATGAACCGATTCTTTGTCTCGTCCCATCTACGAGCACTTAAACGCTGCGAATGAACACATGCCATTTGAAATATTCGACCGTAGACGGCTAAACGACGCGGTGAAATGCCATTGGTCTGTTAAATCACCTTCATATGGCCCCTACTAGCTTGCTCCGGAGTCATTAGCATAGTTAGTACTGGTGTAATGAGCATAAAAACCAGCCACGGAAGGGGATTCCCTGTGCCCAGTTGAATCATGTAGGATATGACACGGGTAGTCAGGAAGGCGATGGGGAATGGACGATTGTCTGAATAGGGACGGAGGAGAAACTGAGGTGAATGAAGATCGAACACCTACTAGTCGACCGCCTCGCTGAGTGATGACGCGGGTCATGACCCGATTGATCGATTGGGCTGAGAACGAGGAGGTACGCAGGCAGCATCGCCATTCGACTAATCGATATATTAACTCGTTTTCTGGAATATTCGAATGCTTTCAAGTATGTTCGAATTCCAACAGCCCATCGGTCAAATCGCACATGTGTTTGCGACCAGGTTACCTTTTTCTCATGGCCCTCAGCGCTTCCTCACTGCTCTCATTACACTGAAATCCTTCTGGCTATGAGTTGGTCTCGTTCCCGAAATTAGTAGTAATTATTCGCTTGTTTTTCGGATCGTCTTTTTCTGTTAAATTACATTATCTTATCCTATTTTCAGAATCATGAAACCGCAACAAAATTATTGCCCGTCCTTCCTTGCAAAAATACTGCGTGCTTGTTTTTTTTATTACCTTTCGAAAATGTGAAGATTTGTAATTTGAGGCCCGCAAAAACATTCGCTTTTGTCAGCAAAAAAAAGAAAGGAGTTCGTTCTTTTCTGAAATTGTCAAGTGATTGAAAGTATTCGAATAATCAGCGTTCGTATCATTTTCCGTTAGATTGCTAAAGTGATCTATTTACAAGTATTTCAGATTCTAAATGTTGGCTTCGTGTAATCTCGTTTATAAAGAGAGAGCGATAGTTGATACAATAAATCTGTAATAAATAGAGTATAGGTGTTTTTTTTTTCGTTATCGTGCCAATCAAATCTGAGCATGATTAGGAAAAAGAGAAACAGATGATCGGAAAAAAAAAGTCTGAAGCACAGGTGGTCCAATTCGCTCCTTTCTCAGACGAATAATCGTTGCTTCGTCAACCTCGGAGCTCGTCTGAGGTAGTCATGGTCAAGCATACGTCGCGGAGTCCGCAACGCGGTAACCCTATTCAGCCTTTTTTAGGAGGGGGTCGTATTTGCGAGGTCAGTACTTAATACAGCTAGGATGCAGGCGGGAGCTTGGCAGGATGAGCGATACGTTCTGAAACGTCAAGTCGAATGCACGGCGCGGAGCTGTTGATTATCTGTGCTGCAGTTCCTGTTTACCACATGAGGAGAAGGTGTATGGGAGGTCCTGCTGAGCTTTCTTGATGGAATTTGGTTCTTTGAGGGGGGGGAGATCCCTCCTATTACTGGCAACTGAAGCTGACCTTCAACCTGGAAATCCGCTTTTGATTCGTGTGTCGTTAATTCTTATTAAGCTACAGCAAAGCTATTGTACTCTTTCAAGAAAGAAAAGCTTCTGGTTCTGCGTCATGTCTGAACAGAGTTATTTCCACTGGGAGCCCCATTAAGTACTGACCTACAACCCCCTTGCCCAGAATTTTCCGCATTATTTTCTGGCCAGAAGCCACCACGGAACTTTGATGAAAGCTTTAGTGTGTTTCGTATAGAGTCTGGCCATATACCTTGAATCGTCTTCACCGCTCTGCGAAGGACTGTTTCTGAAGGAAGTTTCACCCCTTTTAAAATATTATATGAATGCAATGGACCCATAGCGCTCTGATTTCAATACGCGACGTGGCAGCAGTGCGCTCAATCCTTTAGCTTCGTGTTGTTTCGTTTGGACGGCGTTTGCAAAGTTTTTTTTAAAGTCTGTTGTGCAGAGCGGATGCCTCCAAACACTCCACAGTCACTAAGAGGGGGGAGGGGTGCCCCATGGACACCCCTTTTCTGGCGCTCGTACCAATCCCCAATATTCCGCGACGTGATGCTTGACCCTGGAGATAGATGAGTTAACGAAAGAGAAAAATGAAGGGATCCTGTTAACGCTCATGCAGAACTCGTGCAATAAAAAAATTTGAAAGAGTAAGATAGAAAAACGAATGTAGGGTTTAGAAAAATGAATGTAGGATCTACGCGAAGTGACTAACAAGCAGACAAAGAGAATAGGAAAGGTATTTGATTGTACTGAATAGGCTCAGACGCAAGTCAAAGGGATATTATGCATATGATACTGTTGAAACAACGCACAAATAGAAACCAAGGAAATGAATTGGTAGAAACGAGAGTAAGTTTTGAACACCGCTACCTATGGGAACACCTCTAACCAATCTACTTATCTTTTTGAAATTTTTTGCGATTCAGTATTTGCAACATATAAGCTTATTTCTCTAAATGCATTTGGCTATGCTACTTATGATGAAGTCATTTATAATAATAATAATAATAATAATAATAATAATAATAATAATAATAATAATAATAATAATAATAATAATAATAATAATAATAATAATAATAATAATAATAATAATAATAATATAATTCATGTCATTGTTTAAAAGTGTCCTGACCACATCGGTTGTTTTGTGTAACAATATATCAATTGGCCAACCTTGATGTTACTATGTAATAAATAAGTGAATTTTCATTAACAGGAGAAATATTTATGTCACTAATATGGAAAGTTGCTACCTTAAAGCTGAAGTCATCTTATCTCTGAGCACGTAAGACTCAATCTTGCCCATTTGCTATGGTAATTGAGTTAAATCAGATGATTACTTGAGATCATCACACTAATATTTTAAGCATGGGCGCCAAGAACATCCCTCATTCTTCATGCTATGCAGCTAGAGTACGTGCCATCTTGAATCAACACCGGTGAAAATCTTTGACCAATGTTTCACGTATCGATGTAGGTGGTTTCACAAAACACGTATTCTAGCATGCAATAACATGAAGAAATGCGGGTTTGTTCTATTATTTTACTATTATTCTTATCGTAGAGGCGGAGGTGTGTATTTGTTTGGTTTGTGACAAGTGGCCGCGCTTACCACTCAGGCGGTCCTATTGTCGAATCTCGGATCGGCTCCCGCTCAGGCCAACCGAGCCTTCCCTTCGGAAACAGAAAATTGGTACCAGATTCGTCTGGGAGGATAAAAACACTGACTTGTATCGGCTGGCCCCGCAAGTCATTGTATAGGCCACATCGCATTCAATAAGCCACTACGATTCTGAATGGAAGTAGAATGCGTGCCGCATCCTGGAAGAGTAGTGACGGCGGAAGAATTTATCTCTTATTCTTTTATCCATAGAGCCAGTTTCCATCGAAATAACTGACTTGCTCTTTACCTACTTTCAGGATACCTTGTCGGGGATTCGCTGACGTGGGTTGATCTGCTATTGGCTGAAACAGCCACCATTGCTCAGAAATTCCCGCAGGTCTACGACGGATTCCCTGAGGTACTCTTTCACTTTCTTGAAGATGTTGCCCATATGATAGCGATATTTTCTAATGCTTGGTTGTTAAGGTAAAAGCGCACGCTGAGAAGATTCGCTCCATTCCGGAATTGAAGAAATGGCTCGAAACTCGCCCAGACACTATATTCTAAATGACTGTAACTTGGACTGTTTTTGTTCCTTCAGCTGTTCTGAATTGTTTTAAAAATGACAAAATTCAAGTGCAGCGCCTGTTATTTTTTTCCACAACAATAAAATGTGTTTTTGTTTGTTTTGTTGAACTTCTAACGTGGAGGCCATGGAGAGTAATCAATATCAGAGTCGTGACGTTTTCGAGTACAACGTTCATTACATAAGATCAGGTGGTGTAGCTCAGCCCATAGGCTGCGATCATACTTTGCGACAGCGTCCACTAGCATCCACTAGCGTTCCGAGCGCCGGCAGCGTCAGCGACTAGGAAAGTATAGATATCGATCTAGCGTCTGCCAGCGTCTACCAGCATCCATCAGTGTTCACCAGCGATCGAGAGTAGAGGGTTCGAACGTAAGCGCTGTGTAGAGTCTTGTTCGCTATGGAAGCTGGGGCGAGTCAAGAGGCTGGGTTTGGCGCTGCGCCAGCCTGTTCTCCACTAATTTTCAAGGGGTAAACGATGACAATAGGAGGAAATTGGGCTGGTGCCGCTCTTTTCAACTCCTCCCCCACCCCGACACTCTGCAGCATATAGCGGAGCCCGTCCAGGTCATCTTGCAAGGACCTTAATTCCCGTAACATTTGCACCACTTTACAGCTTTACAAGAGTTTACAGGTCCCACAAAACTGAGACCTGCTAGTTAATACGAACTAGCAGAGGAAGCTAGCGGAAAGGCAAAATGCCCCTTCGAGCCGAACAGCTGTATGAGAACACAGGAACAATAGCAGCTTTCAGGAAGCTATAGGAAAAGATGAGCTCGTGCCGGCTTTTCATTAATTCTACGCCTAACAAATTCTACGACTTAACAGTGACAAATCTGGTGATTCTTGCATAGCAACTGAGTGTTCTGAGCGATTAAGAGCTTACTACCGAGTCGCGGCGAAACAGGCCTGTAACACCTTATTACAAAAGCGAAAATAATCAGGATGATTCCATCTCGTTTATAGTCGGAGCCGTGGAGCATGAGGTAGCAGGGTCTGGCGATGCGCTAGCCCGTTTTCGCTCAACAATTGATGGAGAATGGGTTGGCGCAGCGATACACCTGGCCCCCTTGACACAACCCATCGTCCACAGCGAACAAGGCTTCACCTCTAGTGGGTTTGGACATTCGGTAGTAAGTTGCATAAAGTACAAATTTAATACTCGGAGGATTTCCTATCACCATCGCAACAGTTGTAGGCTAGCTTGTCGGGGACTCGTTGACGTGAGCCAATTTGCTACTGGCCGAAACTGCTACGTTTGCTCAGGAATTTCGGAACATCTACGATGGGTTTTCGGAGGTGCGTTCCAGTTAGACTCTGAATCCCTGAAATGTGGTGGGCGTAGCTGCGTACTTCATTTCAACGTGGCGGTGGCTGCGCTTTTCGTGAAATATTTCCATTCTAAGACAATTGTAAACATGGCTTTGTCCAACACAAGGCAGAATGATAGTTGTCACATACTGGAATACTCCACGAAAAACGTATGCTACGCCCTGTTCAAGTGAAGTAGGTAGCCACGCCCACCGCGCCTTAGGGACATGGAGTGCACTTTTGAGAGTTTGGAGCTTCTTGTAACAATCCCTTCTTCAACATCCCACTGTTCAGGTCAAAAGGCATGCTGAAAGAGTCCGATCCATTCCTGCTCTGAAGGAATGGTTAGAATCTCGTCCAGAGACTAATTTCTGAGTTATGCTTCTGATGCTTCAATTTGTTATTAAAAGCTCTGAAAACAGTTACGAAAGCCAAATGTGGTTCATATGAAATGGGCGTGATTATTTTAGAAGTCTGACCCCCCCCCCTCCCCAGTTCTTAGTCTAGTGGGAACAGCTTGCATCATCAGACTATCAGGCTACTAATGGAAGCACCGGTTCAGTTCTTATCAACACCGAAATGACCACAAAATACTTTATGAGCTTTTTCAAGAACGTTATCGTGACTCTTATCATGGCCTTCTTTCCTCGGCATACTTCAAGCAGGGCTGGACCCACTAGCTAATGTGCTTTTTTACTCTTGAGTCAAATTTATAGGCCTCATTTTTTACCACATCATACGCCTACGAGAAAGGATGATTGAAGGGCGAGACGCGGTGGTCTCGTAAATGATCTCAGCAGAGCAATACGAGTCGAGGTG
>MU954534.1:0-12211 GCA_036418165.1 Cooperia oncophora | reverse complement strand
GTTGTCCCAAGAAGTAAGATGGGGGGAGGTAGGATGGAAACATTATTGGTGGATGGCAGGAAGTGATAACAGCTGATAAGATACCATAAGGAGCCTTAGAAGCGATTGGTTACCCTCACACTAGCACGCACGCCCGCAACAGCAACGACCGTACTTTGGTTACGATTAGTAAGTTAGGGGCAGGATGGGAGCATCATTGGTGGGTGGCAGGGCGTAAGAAAAGCCATTGAATACCATCCATAATAATGGGGGGGGACATTTCAAAGAGAGACGGACCCAGACAGAGAGAGAGAGAGAGAGATAGAGAGAGAGAGAGAGGAGAGAGAGAGAAGAGAGAGAGAGAGAGAGAGAGAGAGAGAGAGAGAGAGAGAGAGAGAGAGAGAGAGAGAGAGCACTAGATTCAAATCGCACGAGTGGTAGCAAACACCCCCCCCCTGTGGTGAACCTCTTCCAGTAAGCAATTCAGAGGTGGTTGGAGAACATGGGTGGTGGGAGATAAGTAGTGATTTAGTGTCCGACATGGGTCAGTATGTAGTGTTATAGTCGGAATTGATTCGACCGCTAAACCCTCCATTTCCACCCAAAATAAAAGCCAAGTTGTTTGCCAGTGGGGAAGTGATAACAGCCACCAACAGACGGATGTGTGGGAGCTGCTCAACGGGAGTACTAGGATGTAAGCACATTTTACTATGATTTCGATATTATTACCATCGGAACTCTTTCAACCGCTAAGGTGTTACTATTCCAACGTAATGGCTGTTAGAAAGGCCAAGGCAGCAGACATGGCAAATGCTCATTGAAAAGACGCGAATTTCGATGAATGAGCTTACAGAAGACAATGCTCTAGGGGTCAAGGTTAGGTCAGCACAAAATACTCCAGTGATCAGACCACAGGACTGAACCATGCGGGCGCAGCAGGTCGCGCTCAGCCAAGCTCGGTCATATTTTACTCCCTTGCTGCGTTCCAATCGTCGGGAATGAGTTTTCGACTTTTTTCTATGAGGCCAGATTTGCTGGAAAAATGTTCCTAATGATAAGTGTAGCTTGAGCTCCTGAACACGAATATCACATTGGCTTAGCCCGAAACCACTGGCTGGCGCCCGTGCAAAGTGCCCTAAATCACCAAATTAGCTGAGAACCTGTCCGTAGGGTAGTTTGACCCCCTGAACACGAATATGACGTCTGAACGGGAGCCAAGAGGGTGAAAGGTGGAGGAAAGGGGTGCACGTGAGAGCGCAGTTTGCTGCGCTTTTCTATACGCTACCGCTGAAATGGTGGTCCCCTCATCTGCTAGTGCTGGCTAGAACAGAGAAGGATATTGCAGGCAATGAGAATGGCTGTCTTGTTTGGCTGTGTTGTCTCTTATTGCTCTAACACGCTGACAAGCCCAAAACAGCCAGAAGTCCGCTTGTACCGTTGCCGGAGTCCAAAAACAAGAATGATGGTCAACCCCTGTGTGGCAATAACAGACGAAATGTTAGGGGCCTTGGGCTAAGCGAGTGTGTCATTGCTGTTCCTGCTGGTCAGAAATCATTCTGGCAGAAAGTTTGTTTACGCCGAATTTCGGGTGGTAGAGTATTTTAGGTCCCGGCTGCCTGTGACGCTCGCAGCAGGCCTGGCAGCCGGTTGAGACGAATGTCATATTCCGAGAATCGGACGACCCCTGCGGACAGGTTTTTAGTGTGCCCATGGAGAGAAAGTCGGTAAAAACTCGCCTGATTTCGGTAGATTGCGGCATTGATGAGCAGTAAAGGCTTGATAGTGCCCAGAAATACTTCACCAAAACATTCACTGAGACCTATGTAGAGTCTCTCTAGAGTCTCTACGAAGCTTAATTAAAGGAGAGTTCCTTTTAGCTGGCTGAAAATGATCGATATACTTGTGAGAGCAGGTCATTAGAGAACTTGTTCGCTGCTCATGGATGTTCCTTCAAGTAGACTGTACTGTCGAGGATATCATATCCACCAGTGATGACCTAAAATTTCACTAGAAGGTCTTTTATGTGCAGAAAAATTACGAAGTATAGAATTCGGTTGAAAAAGTGTTGAATTTGGTCCAAACAGTGTGAATTCAGAATGGAAATCTTCATATAGAATCGCCATCAACTTCTATTTTGCATCTAACAGTCCTCATTAACAGCTTCTGTTCGCTCTTCCATTTCTTCAAGTGTCACCAGTCCGAAGACATCTTTAATGGCGGACCAGAACTATTCGCAACCAACACAGCGATCACGACATTCCTGGACTAGAACAAAGTCCTCAAGGAGAAGAAAACAGCCAGACAAACAGTAGATTTCTGCGAAAGACAGAAAAACTGAAATATCGATTCAGCGCACAATTTATTAAATATTTGGTTCTGCAAGGACTCGCTTTGGATTTTTTTCCAACTCACATATTCTTCAGTCACTAACACTATCGCTGGGGTGTGGTACATGTTTACCTCTTTGGTCATTCAAAGGCAGCTGGCACGATAATTCGGTACTCGGTCTAAAATGCTAGCAGGGCGCTATGTAGTGGGAAAATAGCGAAAAAAAAACGAAGTGAAACGGTCAAAAACCTGCAATCTTCTTTTTGATGACTTAAAAAGCAATTTCGGACCAGTTTTCCATAGGCATCGTGCCATTAACCGCTGCCTCAGGTACGGCTGCACGCATGCGCTCATATATCCATGCAGCACCGCGGCCGCTTCATATCAATCCCTTCGCTTCATATTTTACTTCGCAAATGAAGCAATACGAGCATCAGGTACGGTCGTCCATTTGTGGGCGGGCGGGCGTGGTGGGCGTTTGGGTCGGTATGTTGTAGCTTGATAGAGTCCTCATAAAGGTACCTTTACTGGAGAAGGCGCTGCGCATCGCCTGCTCAGGGTCTGGAATTTCGTCATACTCGTTTCAGGAAATTATCGTGCCAACGCATGAAGTTGTGCTACACAGCCAGAAGTTACCCATTTATGTTTTTTTGTTTATTAACCCAAAATGACACAGGAAAGGGGAAATCAGAGCATAAACAAGAACAATGATAAGAAGAAGCCCATCAGTGTAGCGTACTGGTGTAAGATGAGCAAGTCCGGAATCCTAGGTAGAGAAGGTCGTTTTTCCCATCAGGAATATAAAAGGAGAGCCTACGACCTCCTTGTGTGCGGTTCCAGAACGTAATAAGTACTGGAGCAGTACAAATCACCTTTCTACGAAAAAAATCGTCTGGGCTCAGAGGCGAGCAAATCAAGAAAGATCTTAAGCTAGTAGATGAGCTCGTACCGCGCACATCACAGATTCCGAAGTTTTCAACTGAATTGACAAGGATTTCTGCTCACTTTGTATGAGGATTTTGGAAACGTAATGGAGACTTGGGCCCACCACTTTGATCGAAGTACCGGAAGTCCATGAAAATGGGAATCATTATATGTGAAGGCCATGAGACACACAAACGGTTTCCGCGGTCCATCAAAAAAGATATTTTCAAGTCGAGAAGGTTTGGTGGGAATCGATCCGAACTTTGACTTGTACTTTTTCTGAATACCACTCTGCATGCTCTGGATAAGAGTCACTAGAAAAATCAGGCGAGTAAGACTGTTGACTAATTAGGGATAGTTGTCAGGTCGTGGCCATGTGTAAAGACACATAAATCACGAGACGTGTTTTTGAACGCTGATTTCAAATCTGCCTTCAAAATTTGCAGAACGATTCTCTGAAAGGAATTATGAAGGTTTGTTAGAATTAAAATGAAGGGAAACGGAGTCGAGCGCGGTTGCCAGCCAATTTGCATGAATAGCCGCGAAGCCCTCTACGACCAAGCGGCGGCATGGTGTAGTGGTGACGGTCTTGCTTGCGTGGGCGTGCCATGGAAGGTTTGAAATTTTAGTAGGGTTTTTTCGGATTCTATGAGGAATTCTCTTTTGAGTCTAGAAAACACTCAAACGCCAAATGGGTGTCATATTCGTGTTCAGGGAGCAAAACTACCCTTGGGGACAGGTTTCTAGCCAGATGTGAGGTTTTGACCTAACTTTGAAAAGTGCGGTAGCAGTTGATCGAATGATGGTCACCAATAGTTCCAGGAGGGGTCTCTTGTCGATTGCTTGTCTTTGGACTTTTATCAGGAAAACTGGAGCAGTAACAACATGAATGCGTAAGAAGTGGCAAGACGAGGCTTTGTGCAGGAGAATGTATCTGCAGCTGAATGAACATCAACTGAACTAACCCATGGATGCTTCACTTTTCGAAGTCAGGTCAAAATGCCAGATTTGGCTAGAAACCTCTATCCTGGGCGTAGTTAGCCGTAATAAACACTGATAGGGCCCTCGCGCAGCGCCTGCACTGTGCGCCAAGGGCACCTGTACGCCCGAAAATTCTTCTAGATTAGAAGGCACCAGTGAGCGAAAGCAATCTGTTTTGCAGTCAAGTTTAGGAGAGCGCCAATGTGGTGGTAAGCTGCAACCACTTTTTGCCACGTTTGCGCAAGAAGCAAAAAAGTTAAGCTCAGCAGGGATCCGATCCCATGACCTGTTGCGTGGTAAACGCGGTGGAAAAAGCTCCATAACTCCGTTCAGAGAATCGTTCTGCAAATTTCGAAGGCAGATTCGAGATCAGCGTCCAAAACCACGTCTAGTGAGCTACATCTCATTACAAATGGCCACTTCGACCTGGTGACCTTCCCTAGTAAGAATTTTCAAAGTTCATGGTTTGGCAAGCAGTTAAGTGAGTCTGAGTTTAATTAGGCTCACATAACGACTTGTTGATTGACGTTCCATCATCCATCGTTCCATCGTATGAATCTCTGTTCCACTCAGTCTCAGCCAAGTTGTCACGAAGACCAGTCTTGGCCTAAGCGCATTTGATATTTTTGAACAGTGTGCTTGAACAGTGAACAGTGAAGCTCAAAGATAGCAGCATCTTGACACATTTGATATTGTCCTTGATCTGAAGCTCGAATGTTGAGCAGTATTGAACTTCGCGGCCCTTCGTACTCCTACCATTGAATGGGCAATTATTGGGTCGTTCCTCTTACCGGTCCTAGACGAATAATTCTCTTCTCAAACAGGAAAGATCGCAGGTTCAAGTGACCTAAAAAACCCTCTGATGCGTGTCCGGATGGTGATGTCGAATTCGCTTTCCAATTCCCCGGAACAAATTTCTGGACGAACTGTGATCGCATCCCGCACGGAAGAGGTCGTGACTTTCGGTACTACTAAACAAATCATCTCTGGTTCTAGCAGGTACGCGAGCCAGGGATCGCCTCTATTGAGTTGGCCCCTGAATAATGGGCGTATTTTCCTCACTTGAATCGCGCTGAATATGATAAGTTTTGCCATTGAGTTTTGTATTATTTTGCAGAGAATTCTTTGCCTTATACGATGGCCGTCTTAGTCTTTTTTTAAGTATTTCTTTTCATTAACATTGAAGTGCCCAACTGGAGTACAAGATCGACGAATTTGAGCATTTTCGACAGCCTCTCTTCCATACTTCTAATTGAAAAGCTGACATCACCCAAGTCTGTTTTATAAATAGGTGGCCAAAGAGCTAAGTCTCTTGAAGGTGCCTAAAACGATTGCATAATTTCGACCTCACAGACAAGCATCAAACCTAGTGCATTACTGGGTTCAACTCAGAGCTTACTGGAACACCTTATTCATGGAGAACCATACCAAAGAATGAGGACTCGTTAGAGGTACTGGGATGCTCCCTTATCATTATCAGTCACCACCCTCAACTATATGCATTGCATGGGATCTTCTTGGAAAGCGACTGCCTGCAGAACCTACCCACTAAATTTAGAATGTCTAACATCAAAGGTCCCAAAGGTCCCAATTATCATTCCTTGTTTGCCTGAACCAACTTCTGACTGTCATAAGAATCATCTTTCTTTGACATTATCAGGTTGGCGGGAAAGTTCTGTCACTCTTTTTCGAGCTCAAAATACTTGCCCATTACCTGAAGAGGGGTAACCGGTAATGTGAGCACTTATACACAAGGAGTGGTCTTTCTATTAGTACCACTCGCTTGACTCTTCTTCTTCTGCAATATGGACAAGGATTTTATCCGCTACCATCGGCACCGACCCCTCCAGACGCTTCCTCAACTCTTTCTTCCACCACCCTGACGCCAGCATGATAGCTGCAGATGCCAAAATAATGGAGCTGAATAAGGACGATGCCCTCAATTATCGGACAACCTTCCACGACGCTAATGCTTCAAAGCGGGAGCCTACAGTTTTGATGACGAAGTGAGGTTTGGGTTACCATGTGAACTCAGATTGAGGGAGCTGCGGGTCGTGAAAGTGCTGGATGAACAACCTACTCGGTCAATGCCGTACGCAAAGCAGCTACGAGATCTGAAGCGTACCGTCGATCAGAGGGAAAAATTTGTCCGCACAGCCCGCCCTCATCATGATAGTGCAGCGCACTCCGTCCAAAAAAGTTCGAGCCGTACCTCATGCAATAGAGCTGGATGGCTCTCCCTTTGCATGTATGCTGTTTGATGTAGCACAGACATTGCTCCTTCTAAATGCTACTTGTCTCCCGTACTCCATCGTTATGTGGACGAGAGAACTTCAATAAGGTGAGTTCATTAGTACAACCTAATAAATATATTATTAGTTGTCCGGAAAGTTCTCAGCGTTTTGAGTGTTTCACTTTAAACGATCGTAACTTTCTTAATACTCATCGGATTTAATCGAAATAGGCACCATTCGAATCAGCACACTTTTGCCAATGTGACAGCAGTCGAGAAATCCCATCAAAGAAAAAACTGGGTGGTCGAGAATCACGAAATCCACGAAGGCTTTTTTGCCTGGTCCTGATTGATGAAGTATTTTCCAGCAAGGAAGTTCTGAAAATGTTTGAAAAGGTGATAGTCGGTTGGTGAAAGGTCTGGAGAATATGGCGGGTGAGGTAGAACTTCAACCCCCAATTCGTTCAATTTATGGATAGTGATTTGTGAAACGTGTGGGCGGGCGTTGTCATGCAAAAGAATCGGACCCTTTCTGTTGACAAGTGCTGGCTGCAGCTGACGCAATTTTCGGTACATTTCGTCGATTTCTTCACAGTAGGACTCTGCTGTGATGGTTTGGCCTGGTGACAAAAAGTTATAGTGGATCACACCAGCCGATGACCACCACACTGTGACCATAATCTTTTTTCGTGAGGATTCGGCTTTGGAAATTGCCTCGGTGGTTCGTCGGCATCCAACCACTGTCCGGAACGTCTCCTGTTATCATACATGATCCTCCTTTTCATCACACGTGACAATTCGGTCCAAAAGCGGGTCGTTTCTGTTGTGCAAAAGCAGTGAAGAAGAAACCTCGAGACGTGCCAATTTCTGCCGGTCACTCAAATTGTGGGGCACCCACTTGTCGAGTTTTTTCACCTTCCCAATGCGTTTCAGACCATCCGCAACAGTGGATTTGCCAACGCCTAGCTTTTCTGCAATCTCTCGAACTGTTTGGGATGGGTCAGCCTCCACAAACGCCTTCAAATCCTCGTCAGGTATTGCTTTAGGTCGACCGCTACGAGGTTCATCTTCAAGGCTGAAATCTCCAGAACGAAATTTGTCGAACCATTGTCGCACGGTGCTTTCTCCAACACTATTGGGCCCCCACACCTGGTTAATTTGTCGAGCTGTCTCGACTGCGGATTGACCCAATTTGTAGTTGAAGAAAAATATCGTCCGAAGTTGCTCTTTTGACATGCAAAAGTCTTGGGAAAAGGGGGTTTATCAAGCAATGGTGAAACGGCAATTATACCATCAGATAGCGCAAAAAATTCTCTTCAGGATGTACTACTGAGACGCAAGGGAGAATGAGTTTTAATCAGCAATGAATGTACAAAAAATAGTAACACAAAACGCTGAGAACTTTCCGGACAACCTAATACAAACTTTGAGCTTCTTCTGTAATATGGGATCCGAGATAAATGGCGAAAAGTTGTTGTCAAAAGCTCGCTTTTGACTCCAAGAGTTTGGAAGAATTTTGGAAGAAGCCGATAAATGGGATTCGAAAGTAGGGTATGTATATCATTGAAGACTCATCCAAGACGATGTTACATTTAAAGACACATAGTACGCTCACACACATTGAGGGTGTATGAGACTATCAGCCCCCAGCTGTCGATGTGTCGTGGTCCCCCCGCCCAAACATGCCCAGGAATGGAGATACAGGACCGTGAAACACGCTAATTCCTCCATGCTCCGCCTTACACCTTTTTGCGGCGCAGATTCCCGTCCTTCATAACATCCGTCGTAAGCGCGCGTGTCGCGTGCGGCTCCTTGGCACTTTGCCAAGTCCTTTAATTGCGCTTTCAAATACAAGTAAAACGCAATTTCCTGATGCGGATAACATTGGAGGTGCTGCAAAATAAGAACAGAAGATGATGACGAGGGTCAGAACTTAAAAGCAACTGTGCCACTTCTGCAACATCCCTCGGAGGCCGCGTATTTCCACGAAACATGAAAATATCTTCTTATTTTGTAGCACCTCCAATGTTATCCGCATCAGGAAATTGCGTTTTACTCGTATTTGAGAGCGCAATCAAAGGACTTGGCAAAGTGCCAAGGAGCCGCACGCGACACGCGCGCTTGCAACGGATGTTATGAAGGACGGGAATCTGCGCCGCAAAAGGTGTAAGGCGGAGCATGGAGGAACTAGCGTGTTTCACGGTCCTGTATCTCCATTCCTGGGCATGTTTGGGCGCGGGGGACCACGACACATCGACAGCTGGGGGCTGATAGTCTCATACACTAGCGGCCTTAATGTGTGTGAGCGTACAATGTGGCTTTAATGGTAATGGTGAGCAGAGAATACAGAAAATCGAGTAAACGAGTACCCTTTCATTCTATAAACATTGGTATGAGCCTTTCTAACAGTCAGTAACTTTGTGTGTCGGTTTGTTATAGTTTGTATGTAATGTTTGTCTGTCCGTCCGCAAAATACTTCACGGGTTCGAGTTCGCTGGAGGCGAAAACGACCGCTAGGCAAACCGTAACCGACTGGGAGGATGTAGCAGTCCAATGATTTGATTGTGATAACAGCCTCCGCTATATAAGACAACCATTCGGTACACTCCGAGCCATTGCACGAGCTGCTGGCGTGGCAGCTGGACGTGTGCTCGTGTGCGGGGGCAGGGTGGGGGTACCGGGTCGCCCTGCCTCCCTCTCCTGCACGTGCTCAGCCGGAGCTGAGCACGTGTATGGGAGGGAGGCAGAGGGGAGGGTCGCGGGAGGGGGGTACAGAGGGGTGCGTAGCGCGCGTTTCAGTAGAACACGCGCACCAAGGGATGAGGAAACAACCACTAACAAAACTGCAAGCCAATCTATGTTACCGTAACGAACTAAGAAGTTGTTTTGGTTGTGATAACACTCTCCACTATATAAGAAAACCACTACACTCCGAGCCATTGCACGGGTTGCTCGCGTGGCAGTTGGACGTAAGCGCGTGCAAGGGGCAAGGTGGGGGGGGGGGGGGTGGAGTGGCGAGTACGGAATGGGGTGAGGTGAGGAAGGTGGGAGTAGTATCGAGTACCCCCCCTTCCTTCCACTCCTCACATCGCCTTTGCGGCAGTACTCAGTCGATTTCTGAAGCCGCAGGGTGCAGGGGAAGGAGGCATATGGATTGAATCGGGCAAACTGGGTACAGTAAGGGGATGCGTAGCGTACGCTTGAATAGGAGCAGGCGGCAAGAGAGAAGGAAAGAACCGCTAGCAAAACTGCAAGCTAATCCATGTTACAGCAACGAACTAAGAAGTTGTTTGGATTGTGAATCGCTCCCGCTATCTAAGCCAACCACTGTGATATACTCTGTGCTACTGCAAAGGAGGCTGCTGCTCGCATTGGGCAGCTTGGACGTGGCACGAGCAAGGTGGTGTGTAAGAAACCGTGCGGAGATAGTGTCCTAATGTTGCATGGGCGGCAAGCATACCACGAATTGCGGGAGTGGGTGCCGGTTAAATAGGGTCAGTGGGATATGATGTGGTGAGGGGAAGACGAGAACGGCGATTTCGCGACTAGGAGCACATAGCCCCTGCGGCGGTGGCGTCTACGGTTGCGACAAGATGGGGAGAAAATGGATCGACCGCAATCGGAACTGAACCGATTAATGTTGCATTTAAATTGTGGTAGCGTTTTGATAGTCATAACACCCTCCACAACATATAACAACCATTTAGTGCACTCAGAACCATTGCACGGGCTATTCGCGTAGCAGCTGAGCGTGACCTGTAGGGTGGCTGAGCGGGGAATAGCTGAGGTTAGTTTGGGGATAGGTGAGGTGAAGGGGTACCATATTGGCGCGACCGACGCTCGCCTGAACAGGAGCACGCAGCGACTGCGGAGACCGAAGAATCCGTGGCTGTCATAAGATGGGGAGGACAGTAATCGATTATCCATGACCAGATTTTGAACTTTTCATTATAAAAGTTATGGCGCGTTCCTACATTTATTTGATTAGAAGACACCGGTTAGTCACCATGAGAGCATCATAAATGCCTAAGACAGTAGTATCGCCCTGCTTATGCCTTACTTTGCTCCTTTCTTTCACGAGTTAAGAAGTGAGGCTCTAAAGCAGTTGCATGAGCCCGGCGAAGCCGGGCTTCCAAGAAGGAGGAGAGCTCGGCGTTAGCCGGGCGATCCGACTGGTTATTTGAATAATCCCCCTTCGGTCGGGACGTGATGTTACACCGTTATGAAGTTCACAACCAAGTGTTGACTATTTGCCAAATCAGCTTGAACTTCGCGTAAAGCCTGCTTGCGTCGTTTTCGCCGCGGCGCCGTGAAGAAACCGCGCCGCATACGCGCATGGCTGAGTTTTTCCCTCCTCCCCCAAACATCCTACTTGCGTGCGCTTCTCCTTTCTGGGTGTTCACGCCCTCGACGACGTCAGTAAACCAACAGAATACAGTGTACAATCGGATATTCAGCGCCGAGTGGCCTGCTTCCTTATATTTTCGACAAAAAGATGTGGTTTACTTTATTATAATCTCCAAACAAACGAAGAATGCTTACTGCGTCGGAGATGTGAAATTTTCGCGTCGTTCGAAACTTGTCACAGCGAAAACCACAACGCGAATTTTTTTGCCTATTGTTAATGTAAGGAAAAAAGTGGCTTTTTCAGAAGCGAGTCTTCGAGGTTTTGGCACTGTTCTGATTTCTTGAGATATCACATCTCACGAAAGTTGCGTCTGATCAAAGCAAGAAAACTTGTAAGTAACACTAAAATGTTACAAGAAAATAGCAACAGAAGAAAGCTCCTTGAAAGTCTGAATGCGCATAAGCGCAAATATGCATACAAACATAGAGCTTCACAACCCTTCCTTTCTCTCTTCAAAAGCTCTGTGAAAAAGGGCACTTCTGGAGACTTTGGCTTATTTTGCAACACACGTCACAAAATATCTCGCTCTGGAGCACCAGCGAAAAAGAGCTTTAAATGCTCGTGCGCAATCTCTGGATATGCGCCAACAATTTGATTCAAGTGACTTGCTCACATCATCTACTTTTTATCCTTTTTTCGTAATTTTTTTGGAAGTGAGGATGGGTCGCATCAGGAGCCGCTTTTGCTGGGACGGAGTCGTGTGTAGCAGAAATTTGTCACAAGGCGACGCGTGCCCTGGTGGCACGTCCCCTGTTTGATTACGGGCGCTGGACGGACCCGGTGATTGGGAAGGCCCGAGATTCTCGTTAAAGGATAAAAAAGGATAAAGTCTTCGCCGTTGATCAATCCCTTTGTGGGATGCGGCACGCATTCTACTTCCATTCAGAATCGTAGTGGCTTATTGAATGCGATGTGGCCTATACAATGACTTGCGGGGGCCAGCCGATGTACAAGTCAGTGTTTTATCCTCCCAGACGAATCTGGTACCAATTTACCGTCCCCGGAGGGTAGAAGGCTTGGTTGGCCTGGGCGGGAGTCGACCCGGGATTTGAACCCAGGACCGCGCGAGTGGTAAGCGCGCCACTTGTCACTACACCACCTCCTGCCCGAGATTCTTGTTAACATGAAAAATAAACTTGAAAAGGGTCTACAGCTTGTTTTGTTGTAATCCCATACGGACTATTATTGGTATCTCTTGAAAGTCTTGTTTTGTGAGAAACTCAGCAATTTTGTGTTGTACATTTGGAAAGTGTTTGTCCGTTTTCAGTTGCATAGGTTAAAAAACTCTGATGAGTAAAGGCAAAGCTCGGGATTCATTCGCGATCCTACTATATATAATCCGCTAACCATAAGTTCGT
>MU954519.1:0-17830 GCA_036418165.1 Cooperia oncophora | reverse complement strand
TTTCAGGGAAAAATGGAGGAACAAGTGGAGAAGTACCGTCGTGGCTGCGCAGCGAAAATCGACGAGGAGAAGAAGAAGCGACCGGGTTGTCAAGGTTCAAATAGTGTAAAGGATCCGCGGAAAAGGTAAGGTGCTTATTGTGAGGAGAAGTTGAGTTGTCTAGGGTGACACTTAGTACTTAATTTTGTAGTGTATATGTTTATGTTGTTCTGTGTTATCATGTGTGTGTCATGTTCTTCATTTCATTCCATTGATCGAGTCCTTCAAAAGTTCTCAAAGTTCTTGAGTTCCGTTTCTCTCATCGGTGGATGGTAGGGTTGCTTAGCCATTGATCGTCTTCTGCCGGTTGGCCCATTACATAGATTCGTTGTCGATACTTCAAAACGCCCCATTGATTATCAGGTGAGTATCACCAAATGCAGTTTTCTATGTGGTTACGCCGTTTAGAGGATGTCATGAGGATGAGGTCCGCAACATGGACTTCTCAGCAGAAGGCTTACTTTCTCATAGGTTACCTCGATGGAGTGGCCAGAGAGAAAGTAGAAGAGCTTTCAGAACAAGAACAGCTTTGAGAGCATCGTGGCTCACCTCAAGAAATACTTTGAGGGCCCGCAGCACAGGTACATGGCCCGACAAGCTCTCTCCTCGTGCCAGCAGCAGACCGGTGAGTCATCAGCCACTTTCGCTAATCGACTCCTTACGTTAGTTCGAGCTGCTACCACTGGACAAGATCCCTCTAGCCAAAAGGAACGAGTCCTCGAAAAGTTTGTCGCTCGCCTTCGACCTGACATCAGGTATTATGTCAAGCTTGATAATCCTACCTCTTTTGAACAGGCTGTATCTAAAGCCCAAATGGTAGAACAGCTGTTAGCGGAAGCCACAGCTAACCGTCCTTCATATGCCCATCGTTGCCCGCTAGGCCTATCGAGATAAAAGCGGCCATACCGCAAGGCTCCAACCCTAGACAACCTCAGTTACAACGAAGCTTTAACCGAGGACAGGGTCGTTTAAACTCTAATCGTTCTTTTCAGCGACCGAGGAATGATGGTTATCAGCGAATGGCTCCAGCGGACTATTCTCAGGCCTGCTTTAATTGCTTTAATTTTAATTGGCCATTTTGCTCGCCAGTGTCCGTCTACTAGACCACTCTCCAGAGGTACAGGTATGCCTTCCTATTCCGTGCAACCTCGCACTTTTGATCGTAGAGCTCCTCGTTCTGCTTCTCCTGCTTTACGCGCACCCGTCGAGATCATTCACGCGAACTCACAGAAGCTCGCGAGCAGATACGTGCTCTCTCTATTACTTTACGCGACAATCAGTCCGCCCTTGAGCGATCTGAAGCCCGAACCAATGCCCTCATTAAGCGCAACGAGGAGCTGGCTAACACTTCTTTTGGCTGTCCGCCTTCTTCATCCAGATCTGTTTCATCGCACGTTCCTCAAGTGCGCCTTTTGTTGCCTTATCCGGCTTTTTCTCTTTGTGGTATCTCTAGCGCCTTGCCTACCTCGGCTTGGCTCTGCCCACGAGATCGTTCTGATTCATTTGCGAGAATACCTTCTTCTTACAACTGTTCTCGTATTCTTCCACGTTTTGGTGATACCGTGCGTCCTCTCGCACTCTACGTATACAGGCCCAATACTCAAAGGTATGACTCGCCTGCTTTCCTCTGCAAAATACTTACGCGTTCTATAACTTATTCGATCAGCCTTTTTGGAGCGCGATACGAAAACCATTCGGAATCACAGCAGATCGTATCCTCCGACGCTTGTAACCTCATGGTACAACATCACAGATGTGCTTTCGGCGAGCTTCATCCTTCCGGCGATACCTGGTCCACTTCCAATGAGCTGAATATAGCTTGGCCTTCGGCTCCTTTTGGGTGCTGTACTGAACATTTCGCCACAGTTTCGAACTGTTTCCTCATACAGACGACCATTCATATGCGGCATGGCTCTCAGTCACCTGATTCACCCGCAGGAGACCTTGTAATTACGACGCTGGTAGTTGTACTCTTCGCGACGGCTCCGCTCTCTTATGGACACCTAGCCCCATGGAAAGGTGCCGCTTCATTCCGCTGATGAGAATGTCAGGCCACCTCCTCGGCAGCATCTGGATAGCGATTCACAGGAGTTCGCGTTATCTTGGACCAACTCCAGCGCCCAGGTGCACGACTGCGATTGGTGGACTTGATTCTCTCCGACCAGGGGTATGCGTTGGTTCCTGTAACCAGGTTAAGGACGCAACACGAGCTCCGATGCCGATATCGTATACTCAAACCAGCTCGCCGCGCAACTTTTAGCAGTGGAAGGCTCGATAGGATCAGCTGTAGCTCAGCCCTTTTTATCACGCCCTCTCCGCACTTTGCGATAGGACCAACCTGCTGGCATTGAGCCTTCGCACCTCTCTCAAAGGCCAATCCAACCCTTACCTTGCGAAGCTACTAGGACGTGATGACGTGGCAGCTTCATTTCTGGGCAGCGAGATCGTTCGCATCCATCGCTGCATGCGAGTACCCTCGCAAAACGTCAAGCTACGTCCGTTCAACGGATCCTGCTTCTCGCAGCCCATGGTTGAGCTCAGTCTTCCCAGCGGCACTTCGTTGCAGTCTTTTATAGATCCCGCTACGCTGGTCATCACGCGCAATGCTCAGCCTGTGCCATGTTCCAATTTATGTTCGCTACTCCCGCCGGCTACTTTGGGTTCCGCTATCCGGCTATGAAACTCGACTCCCGTCATCGCCATAAGTGATGTCGGTTTGCCGGAAACCATCCGAGCCGTATCGTTTTCTCTACCTCTCACAATCTTTCATAATCTCGTCTTAACTAACCTTAGCGAGTTAGTTCAGGACCACCAGTGGCAAGGAACTGTGGTCAACAGTAAGTCATGATCGCCTTTTCTCGGCGGTAGCCAATGACGTTCGTACGTCTAGTTCGTCTTCTTCTTCTTCCTCTCCTCTTCTTTCTTGTGGAAATGGCTTTTCGGATCCTGGTCCTTTTATGATATTTGGGTATCGCTCTGTTCTGCTATCGTTACTCTTCATTTATTCAGTAGCATTGCCATTTTTTATTGCAATACGTACTATCCAGGGCGGTTGCCCCAGTTTCAAGACGTGTTTTCCTGTTTCTATCGCCGTTTTCTGCGTAAGCCCCGGTCCCTCGGCCAACCGCAAGAAGGTGTTATTCTTCCTGTACGCGCGCCAGAGGTGACGGCTTCGCCGGACAATTTTACCCCACCGGAGCCAACCCCGCAATCTGTTGAAGTCCAAGAGCACATTTACCCTACACTACGTGCACCGGACACCATCGAGCTCCTCAGTTAGCAATAGACGAGCGATAGACGCGACTCACTCCTGGCCTCCTCGCGCTCGTATGAGCCCGGTAAACGTACTGGCTTTAACCGATTCCGATCGGCTTTTTGTCGCACAGATCCCTATTAAGGTTAACAATATCCATGTACTAGCTCTCGTAGACACGGGTGCCTTCCATTACAGTGACAGCCGCGACTACAGCTACTCTCTTCGGCATCTTCAAAATGTCTCCTGTGCAGTAGGAATGGCAGAAATCCCAATTCGCCTGCTCGGCACGGCTTCTCTTCATTTCGAGATCGGCTCTTTATCCTTTGACCACCGGGTCTATTTCGCTGACGCGGCGTGCATCCCCGATGCAGCCGATTCTTACAACATCATTATGGGTAATGATCTCTTACGTCGCTTGCCTCCATGGACTATCGATTACGGTACTCGCACGTTCTCGATGGCCGACGAGCGAGTCAAGATCCTTTGCGCTTCGGCAAGCGATATAGACCCCGTCATTTCCCCGGAAGTCCCAGTCCGAGCAGCAGTGACTACCGTGCTCCCTCCGTCTTCTGAGACATTTGTGCAGTGTCGAACGGAGGCGGCCGACGACTCCCCTTTGATGCTGACTACCCCCAGCAGCAAGCTCCTCGAGCGCTCACTGTTGGTCACTCCGGCTGTCATTTGTCCCCAATCCGCGATGGTACTCATCGCTAATCCGTCCACTCATCCAGAAGTGCTCTACAAAGGGCAGCACATCTCTTCTATACGGGTATACTAGCAATGTGTGGACGCACTATCGATGTCTCCTACCCCTTTAGCTCAGTACCGCTCGTTGGAGCAGTAGCTCACAGGGCTGATAGCCCCATCACACATGTTTGGAACCACACTGCATTGATGCAGTGTGGTTCCAAACAGCGGTGTTGCGGCAGCGGTGTTGCGGTTTGTCCGTGGTAGTCTCTGAGGAAGAGCGCGCACAGTTGGCACAGCTATTTTATGAGTTTCGTGACCGTATCTCCACCAGCACCTACGACCTAGGCTCCTATGATGAAGGTGCGATCGTCATTAAGACCACCACAGACGTACCGCAACACCGCTGCCGCCCCCCTCGCGTCCCTCTGAAATTCCAGAAGGAGCTCGATGACCACATAAATAAGTTGCTTCGGGCAGGAAGGATAATTGAAAGCGACACTCCTTGGGTTCACAATACCGTCCTCGTAAAGAAGAAAGATGGTTCTTTACGCGTGTGCCTTGACTTTCGCCCACTTAATGAGGTCACCATACCAGATCATTATCCTCTTCCACGGATTGAGGACATCCTCGCCAAGATTCTGGTCACAAGTATTACACCACGCTCGATTTGGCATCTGGCTACATGCAACTGCTCTTATCGCCAGAGAGTCAGGAGAAATGCGGTTGGGTGACCCACCGCGGTATTTACCAGTTCGTTTACCTTCCCTTTCGGACTAAAGAACTGGCGCGTATTTTTGTCGTGCCATGTCTCGCATCTTAGCTGGCCTCGAAGACAATTGTTTAGGCTTATTTAGACGATATCGTTGTCTTCAACAAGGATTTCCCCAGTCACCTCGAGTCATTACGTAAGGTTTTTCACCGTTTTCGGTTGCACAACATTAAAGCATCAGGAAAGAAATTGACTGAAATAGCTCGCTCTAAAATCAACTTTTTAGGACACGAACTCTCCGGCAATTCCTATGCACCAGCCGAGCGCAATATTCGTGCTATCCGTGATTTCCCTACTCCCACCACGACGAAGGAAGTAAAAGGATTCGTAGGTATGGCTAATTTCTTTCGCAAGTTTATTGCTAACTTTGCCTCGATAGCCTCCCCGCTTCTACGCCCTCCTCAAGGATAAGGCTACATCAAAGCCATGTCTGGCTTTCCCGCAGGATAGAGACTTCTTCCTGCATACCGACGGAAGTCAACTCGCGGTGGGTGCCGCACTATTCCAGACCAGCTCCGATTCCCCCGATCAGCTCGCAGCGGTGGGATACTTCAGTAAGGCTCTATCAGAGTCTCAACAGAAGTGGAGTCCAACGCATATAGAGCTCTTTGCTATAATAAGTGCGCTCAGGTTTTTCCGCCCCATTATTTACGGTAATCATACCACTATCTTTTCGGATCACCGTCCGCTGACGTATCTCCTCAAGCACAGCAAAACGCATGATAACCTAACGCGTTGGGTTGTCGAACTCCAGAGCTACGATATCAGCATTGAGTACCTCAAGGCTCTTCTAACGTGGTAGCGGACGCTTTGTCACGGGTCGTCAACAGAAAGGTTCGATTCAAAGATGATACTCCTGAAACGGACGACATCGTCGAGTTCCCGGTAAGCATTAACACAGCGCAGCTCGCTGCATTTTCAAGACGAATTTTGCTCCACCATTTTCTCTTTCATAAATACTCAGCGCCCGGCTACCGTAGACGAAGAGCAGAAGGGTTCCCTGCTCTCGATTGCAGAGAACAGCACCATACAGAAAAACGGCTGCCTTTATCACAGCACTTGCCGACCACCAGCTGCAGAGCCTTTTCGGGGACGAACAGACGTTTGAATCTCACACCAGTCTGGCGTGAGATTCGAACGTCTGGTCGTCCCCGAAAAGAACCTGTGTTTCTGGCCTTCCATTCCAGCACATCAACTGGCGGCCAATTTAATTGGCGTAAGACGCTCCCTAAAATTTCGCGCAAATACATTTGGCCGCATATGTCCGAGGATACTCTCCTCATCATTACGTACTGTCGGGGCGGTTCAGCCGCGCTGCATTGTGACGCGACAGCGGCTGCGCCTCGGTGACAGTTGCCCGCCGAATCAGCTGATTTCGATGGAAATCGGCGGCGAATTCCTACTTTTTCAGCTGTTCAAGCTTCGAAAGTGGAAGGTGAGTATTTTAAACAATTTTAAATTGTACTGGCTCTAATTTCCTTCATTTTTATGTCTATTATTATGCTCTTTTCTCTGTATCTGGCCTTATTTCAGGCATTTATTCAACTGGCTCGCACTCTTTCTCCCCTTTTTGACTCTCACTTCACGCTGTGCCTCAGATGTGCTTCGTTGCTTTGTGTTTAAAATTGTTCAAAATAACTCACCTTCCACTTTCGAAGCTTGAAGAGCTGAAAAAGTGGGAATTTGCAGCCGAATTCCATCGAAATCAGCTGATTCACCGTCACCGAGCCGCAGCCGCTGTCGCGTCACAGTGCAGCGCGGCTGTGCCGCCCCGACAGTACGTAATGATGAGGGGAATATCTTCGCTCTCGTCCGAGCCTGCGAAGAGTGCCAGCGCAAGCGAACGCAGCAGCTCAACCGCGAGCTCTTAGAGCCAGTCACTAGCGGCCATTTTTGACAAAGTGTACGTCGATCTCACAGGACCTCTCCACACATCGGAGACCGGCAACAAGTACATTCTAGCCATGATCGATCACTTCTCTAAGTATGTCATCGCAGCTCCTCTCCCGGATTGTGCGGCTATCACCGTAGCTCGAGCCATCATGTCTGAGTGTATCCTCACGTTTGGCGCAATGACGCAGTTAGTGTCCGACAACGCCTCTTACTTCAAAGGCGAGGTAATCACCGAAGCAGGGCGCTTGTTGTGGTATCAACCGATATTTCTACTCCGTACAACGAAAGGTAAGCGGCGGTTGCGAACGAGTGTTCTCGCACACACCTTCCATCCCCATGCTGGCAGCCTAATTCTCCGAAAAACCAGTTCGACTGATATATGTATATACAGGGGGGGCCAAAAAAAAGTCATTTTGCCTCCATGACTTTCAAGGCGCTATAAGTTACACTTTATTAAATTTTTATCGGACATTTTTACTACCATATTAAAGAGCACATTAAATACTATAATGATACTCCGCCACAGCCTTCTGGAGGAGCGCCATCGAGAGATTCGGCCGCGCGAAAGTGAGTGGGTACCGGAGTTGAGCGAGATCGTTGATTTCTCCGCCACTGTAGACCACCCTGTTGAGCTCCCCGAACTAGGTAAAAGGTAAATGTGAGTGGGTTAGGTCAGGGACATAATCTTCAATATTACATCTTCATCAGGTACGAAACGCCCTTCCATTCGAAGTAGGCGGGAGTTTTTCCAAAACCCTTCGATTCCATGTGGTGGCACCCAAACCTGTAGCAGCACAAGGTCTCCAAGAAGGTACGGGCGACCACATGTAGGGAGGATATCCTTCTCGAGTTACTTGATGTAACCGCCAGCGCTCACCTTCAGTCGGGGTCTACAAAGAAAATATCGGTCTTCCCATTCCAGGTACGGCCGGTCCACACCATCAACCCGCGCCTTGGTGAATGGGGTGAAGATGATGTCCTGGACCGTAGCGACGTTGCCGGAGCTGCTCGATGTTGGAGGTCTTGCAGATCAAGAGTACTGGTCTCCAGGTAGCTATCCATGGGTGATTCCATTCAAGAAGTTCCGCAGCTGTTTGGAGGCCACGTGAATTCCAAAGGCGTTCTCCACTCAGGCCGCGACTGGAGATGACTTCATATTTTGGTGTACATGAAGGTGAATGGCGGCAGCCGGCTCCTGCTTATAGAGGAAGATCTTGGGTATCTTCCGCCCTGGTACTCATATCCACTTCCTCTGTCTGGGCTGCGAAAACTTCGCTCATATGTGACTCGGCCGGAATGACTTTTTTTTGCCCCCCCCTGTATATGTGAAAGGCCTGTGCGTATGGGCCTGGTGTAAAGGCCCCGTATATATGTAAAGCTGAGCTGACCTGCTATTGAAAAAAAAATCCCCCGCCCGCTTGTGATCAGCTTGATCGCTGCCTCACGACACGAAAAATTAACCTCTCTGACGCCATAAAACCTATAGTTGGCCTAAAGACTTTGGTATGCTTCTGAGACGCATGTTTTCGCCAAGGATATCAGGAAATAGTCCATTGGCATTACCTCTGCAATGCGCCGTGCATAGCGCTTCCACGCAGAGCTATTGGGAAGGTGCAACTTTTGAGAAGGGCTTCATCCGTGCAAGTAGATGTGCTTCCGCCTTGGAAAGTTCCGGAAGTGTATTTTCATCTGTTTACCAGCTTATCACGTCGTTGTGGACGGCATCGTATTTCCTATCATCGCCCATTCCCCACCTCTGCGCTGGCAGGCTGCTTCTGTCTTGTGTGTGTCTGTTCAGGCATTCTTCACATGTATAAGTCTTTCACCATTGAAGCTGAACGAAATCTGGGTATCGCTGCACCGTCACTCCAGAAAGGGCTCTGCGCTTACGACCCTTCCCCTCCCTCTAAGTCAGGATACGACCCCCCCCCTGCTGTGGTCATCACGGACGTACCCTGCCGGAGGGCACTTCAAGCTGTACGAAGCCAAAGTCAAAATTTGTATTCGCGGCTCATGACAGCATGGAGACAATGACAAAATTAGTGGAAAAGTGAGCAGTGTGTAGGGGAAAGATGTGTGGAGGTACCGCGGCACCGGAATATGCGGCGCGTGTTGCAGTAAGCCGGTGGCAAAGCCAAAGACGGCCGTGACTGTCGTTTCTAAAAACAACACAGAGACCAGAAAAATGAGAAACGGTATGCAGGAAATTGGCTATTGAGATTGAAGAGACATCTTCATTGTGTGCGGAACATGTTAATTAGGGTTGACCAGGTGCACCATGAAAGGAAAGCGGTATCAGTCAAGTATCCAAACATAGGAAAGGAGCTACACGGGATAAGAGTGATTGGAGACTTCCAGCTCATGAGATGCAGTTACAAATTGTTGATAGCCTGAATGCCTGAATGTTCATTTTTAGTTTGCTATTTGTGTATTTCACAAATATGAGATTAATTCAATCATCGAAACGTATAGTTTGCAGGTCGATGAAACGTTACGTCAAAATGTCTATCGTCAAAGTGAGACCCGGTTCAGTCCCTGATAACCAATCTATACCGCTGTCAAGACTCCTCACTCTCGTAGAAACCATGACTGCCCATACATCTTGTATGACGAGCTGTGATGAAGTAAGAGCACAACATAGCTCAATAACTCTCAACAACCTTTCATTATCTATCTCGTCACGTCAAAAAAAACAACGGCGAAGACGTGAAGTGAGATGTTGCATCAATGTTTGCACTAAAAAAGCAAACCTGAAACGGTCAACTATTGTTATACATCAAACACGAAGAACTGGAATACTAAGAAGGACGAAGAAGGGTTTCTTCATGCGGGGCCCTCACAGCCCTCACACAGATTGCCGATTTCTCTCTTTCCGCAGTATGACGAAATTGTTTACACCCATGAACGTCAAAGTCTAGACCTTTTTTTGCTGCACTCCTTTCAGCCTCACCTGTCCCCATCCTTTCTATCGGGGCACTATTCATTACCAGATGGTAAAGATCGCGAGTTCCTCTGAGGAACACATCGTATTTCACTGGGTGACAAATAGAGAAAAGGTATTAGGTCAAATTTTAAGAATACTCTGTAGAAGCATTGTTGTTGGGCGCGCTGCTGTCCACTTCATTTTTCACATGGAAGAGAATCGTTCCGAAGCTTTTTCAGTCGTATTGGAGCCTGGAATAATCGTGGATAAACACTTGAAAAACGCGTCCTCATGAGCCACGGCATATGCTCAAGGCAATGTTCTTAAACAGTTGAACCCCGTAAAATTTCGATAAAATTTTGGGGATCCACCGAAAGTCTTATTTATTAGGTTGTTCGGAAAGGAATGCGCGTTGACTTTGTCTATTTATTTCTCTTCTACTATAGGAGATTTTTCAAAACAGTTTTGTCCATTAGAGAGAGGTTTTTATTGCGCATCTTTTGATATATTTTTTCTATGTCTACCTTGTTTTTTTAGAGAAAAAAAGTTTAGAAAATGCTCGACCAAAAATTTCGAATGCGAGCTTGTATGTGGTAAGACTTCAAGCAAGTCCTAACGACGCACTTGGGTGGACCTAATGACCCACTCGGCTCACAGGGGCAGCGGGCGGACCTAGCGACACACTCGGCGGAAAACTGGCAAAAAGAGGCTCTTTACGGGTGTTTACTGTTAAGACAATTGCCTGAGACATGGTCGTTCAAGAACCTTTTGACCTACATTTCCTCTACGGCGTGACCTTACGCACACACCCGAGGGAAAAGTAGTGAAAGAGGCTCTTTTGGCGAAGTTTTTGCGTACAGTTGGCAACAAGTCATTGCTAGTAATGGAGATTATCTTTTAGATTGACCTTGTTTAATTTCGTTTTTATAATAAAAATTTTTTTACACTCAAACGCGCATTCCTTTCCGAACAACCTAATAGATCCCTGTAGCAGGGCACGCCATCGCGTTGTGATCATTTTCTAAAAATTACGACCCCTCTTGGGAGTTGGTACGACCCTTCCTCCCCCCCCCCCTTCCAGCCCTCTGTCCTTCCTCATCGAACCGAGCCGTCGAGCGGAGGGCAGAATTAAACTATCATTTTCAAGTGTCGGAAATAGTAGTGCGTCCATGAACTGACCAAATACGACACCCCCCTCCCAAAAATGACCAAATACGACCCCCCTCGCGGTCAAATACGACCCCCCTTGTGATGATCACAACGATGGCGTGCCCTGCCCTGTAGCCGTGAAGCGATGTCGACCACCAAAGTGGCTTTCGTCACTGTATTCTGCTGTCTTTGGCTTTTCAGATTCTGTCTCATGAAAAGCGACACCGTTTCTTCACTCGAAATAAACTATTCTCATAAACCTATCGACGTATTCCTTCCGAAGCAATAATTTCGTGGCAATGTATGTTTTTTTTCGCAAAAGCTTGCGCCGTTGTAGGAAATTCAGAAGTATTTGAAGTAGCCATTGACGACTGACGCTTCCGCCTTTCTGTTTTGAATGGGAAATCGTGACTCGAAGGGAAACCTCAAGGTAACGTAATTCCCATATTTCATATCTTATCCTTCATATCTTGGTACCTCAAGGTAACGTAATTCCTCATATTTTCGTACCGGGAAGTCAAAAACTCCACCGCTTTGACAGTTGTAGTTTTCAGGTAATACTTGAAACTTCTTGACAGCCCTGAGAGCTGCACATTCGATGGAATAGAAAGTTGAGCTGCTGGCCAAAGATAGGGCAAAGGTTGGGAATGGATATTGGCATCGAACAGTGACCAAAAATTACCCCATTCCCGGATATTTCCGTGAAAAGTGAGCACAGGCAAGATATTTCTATCTTATTGATTGTCTTATTGGTTGCCGATGCATCACTTGATTCACTCTATAGCAATGTAAGGAGCGTTAAGAGGCGTGTTCCCAACTGTGCGATTATTGCTACATGAGAGAAAGCCACGCGATCGAGCTTCTAGCAGCATCAAGTAATACATCGCTGTGTGAACTT
Organism: Cooperia oncophora; assembly: GCA_036418165.1. Classification (NCBI taxonomy): domain Eukaryota; kingdom Metazoa; phylum Nematoda; class Chromadorea; order Rhabditida; family Trichostrongylidae; genus Cooperia; species Cooperia oncophora. Next base: position 6,213 of record MU954519.1, on the reverse strand, counting down.
TCCCTTCTACCTTCATAGCGTACTCGTCTTGATCATCGTACTCCTTCTTTATGGCCTTTAACTGTGCCAGGAGCGGCATCTTTACTCAGTAACTGTTTAATATGCGACGTGCTAGCCTGAGCTGCCCTATAACTCTTTCGATGCGCCTGTGGCAATCTTACTCATTGGGGAGGGGGAGGGGGTGGTTCTCTAAGAAACTCGATGCCTTTGAACTCCTGCAGAACCGTTTATGGTTGCTTGGTATACAGTGTGAGCAGACGCTCATAAGACGTAACTGAGTTGACATGAGACGAAAAAAAAGCTCAAAGCTCGGCTGCAGTAGGTAAATGAAAGGAATAAAAAAAAATGAAAGGAATGAAAAAAAATTCGAAATCCAGTAGTGAGTTAAGAATGCGAATCTCAAAAAAGTGTAGTAACGTGGCTCGGTAGCATGTAGCCGGAATAAGAATAGTATTCATATTCAGTAACGCTAGGTCCCCAGACAGAGTAGCTCAAACTTGGGTAATTAAAAGATTGGAAGGAACTAAGCAATGGTTAGTAACAAAAACTGGATAAATCGATAGCTAGATAGGGGTTAGGGAGAACAGGAGGGACCAGACGTGCTCGACCTGTAGGTCTAATGTGAGGGATCGCTACGCGCCATCAATCTTCGCCAGACAGGTGAGCGAATGGAAGCCAATCTGTAACATTTTGTAATTGGTATTTTTGGAATTTTTAGATAATGAAGAATTGAGCTATCCCTGAGTCTCATGTTATGACGTCTTATTCTTCAACAATGGTAAATGAGAACTCAATATAACTTTTATTGGTGAGCTTTCGCTGCGTAGCAGCTTCTTCAGACCTACAATAAAACGAGCATACAATACTATAAACCTTACAACAATCAAGTTGTCCAGAGTACTAACCAGACTCCCTTCTTAACAATAAAGTTGCTCAGGTCTGCAATACCATTTACTAGAGGCCTATAACTGTCAACCACACTACTACACGCAAACGACCTACCCTAGCGGCACATCCAATACAACTGAAAGTACTCAGCAATGCGACGGGCGTGACAGTTGAGATGACTTCTTATCACTTCTTATCACCACTGCTAAGCAATTAGTCGTAGTGCGTCCATTAGCTCGTCCCTGTTGTTTATTTCGGGGGGGATAAGCGCTTGATGGCGAGCGCCGAAGCAGTTTCCTTTCTAATGGACATTCCTTCGTGCGGTTCAAGACAGCAACTTTTAAGCGAGGAGGTGCTTCATGTTGGTGGAAGGTCGTGCGATGCCGTGAGAATCCACTGCTGGGATAGGACGAGGGATTCCGCAACGCTCGTAGGTGTTCGTCGTCCATCCTTTTATTACCAAAGCCGTCGTCCTGTCTCACCAACATACTTTTGATTACATCCTTCGCATGTGACCAAATAAACTACTCCTCGTAACTGACAGATTTTACTCTCTGTACAGTACGCACAGTTACTTCGGCCACATTTCTCTTCATATATCCGGGATGATGTCAATATGCTTCTTAGATTTGCGGGCGGTCGGAATATAAGCTTGATCGGAAGATGCGCCGACTTGATGGCGTAATTCACTTTCTTTGCTATTCTCTCGTTCACATACGGTAACACCAGTGGTATTCCTCCGGTAGCAAAGTAAGGTCGCCATGTTCTTGGCTGGCAAGTCGTGTATCCATTTTCTTCCAAGATCTTTGCTAATTTCCGTTCCACCTCTTCTGATTCCCTAGTGCATGATCTCGTCTTCGTTGCGATAAGATTTCTTATCACGTTGGCTTTCATATAGAGTGGATGCGCACTTCGAGAATGCAGAAGAATGTTCCTCGACATCGGTTTCTTATACCATTCAATTTCTTTACTCCCATGGCTTATTCGGACCTTCGTGTTGAGGAAAGGAAGAAAGCCGCGTTCGTCTGGATGTTCCACCGTGAAACGTATGTTCGGATCACATGAGTTCAGATTTCGAAGCACTGTGTCCAACACATCGGCGGTAGAACTTACAACGAATACATCGTCTATGTAGCGCTTGTAAAACATAATTCCAGCGATCAGTGATCTTCTTTCAATTCGATCCAAATAGACGATGGCTAATAGCGGCGATATCCTCAATCCCATGGCAAGGCCTCGTTTCTGTGAATAGAACGTGCCATCAAATTGGAAGATGTTACATTTCAAGGTGGCTGTTAGGAGCTCTCGCAAATCTTCCTCCATCAATCCGAAAGTGTGTACTTCTTCATGATGTTCCCGCAGCAGTTCTATCACAGAGTTTATAGCCCCATCATTGTCTACGTTCGTGTATAAAGAAACCGCGTCGAAGCTTGCATACGAAGCATCATCAGGTATCACACAACGATCCAAAGCTGACATGAATTCTCCTGCGTTGACTAAATGAGCCGCTACATGTTGCAAAAGCGGTGACAGGAGCTTAGTGAGGAACCAGCTCACTCTATCCGAAAGGGCCTCCACACTGATTAAACAGAAACGTTTCAATCAGTCTTGCTTCGCTGAAGCGTGCATTGTTAGATGCATGCATAGCAGAACGCAGACAGCGGAGATCACAGTGCATTCGTGGGATCACCGCGACGAAAAGTTCCCTGCGAGGAAAGCTAGGACACTAGTGCTATGCGAGAGCAATTTCGCGATAGAAATCAAAACGCTATGCTACAAATTCGAAATACGAGAGAGGAAAACTTCAAGAAAAGATTGCATACTTACGATCGCAAGTCCGGACTCGAAGTCAGCATTTCATCAGACCTAATGCAACTCCGCCGAAGCGTTGCACAGTAATCGGAACGGATCTTGTTGATGAAGATATGGAGGCTTTGCTTAACTTAGGACCCTCGTTTGCTGTATCGTCATCCATAAACCAGGATGTGTTGGACTCAGTGCTGTGTGCGTTCCACAAATTCGCCCACCAGATTCGATGGAGGGAGAATTCAATTCGACTGTTGCTGGAAGCCCGTTGTCATCATTTGCGCACTCCATACCTTTCCAAGAGCAATCCAGCGTGACGCACCAAAACCAGTACCAGCTTTAGAACCCACACTGGCGTCACTTCAACTCAACCTGGTACAAATTCACGCAAGCGAAACGTCGGCAAAGTTTGCATCTAATCTGACTGAGAAAGAGAGACGTGGTTTGAGAAAACTCTTGGCTCTCAAAAACGACCTTCGATACAGTGTGAGTGACAAAGGTGGAGACTTCGTTGTCCTCACACAGTCAATGGATAAAAGCTTGGGTCGGCTATCTCTCTCTGAAAGCTCGACGTATGAAATATCATCACTCCGAGATTTCAAAAAGGTGTCCGATGAACTTCGACGCACAACATCACGGATCTTAAGCAAGACTATGGATAAGAGGACAACCAAGCGTTTCATCCCCACATACCCGATGGTGCCAACGTATTACGCATTGGTCAAGACGCACAAGTTCTCTGAAGACGTTGACTTATGTCACGTTGAAGAAGACTTGATCAAAACCAGACCGATCATTTCGTCATGTGGAGGCCCTTCGGATAGAGTGAGCTGGTTCCTCACTAAGCTCCTGTCACCGCTTTTGCAACATGTAGCGGCTCATTTAGTCAACGCAGGAGAATTCATGTCAGCTTTGGATCGTTGTGTGATACCTGATGATGCTTCGTATGCAAGCTTCGACGCGGTTTCTTTATACACGAACGTAGACAATGATGGGGCTATAAACTCTGTGATAGAACTGCTGCGGGAACATCATGAAGAAGTACACACTTTCGGCATGATGGAGGAAGATTTGCGAGAGCTCCTAACAGCCACCTTGAAATGTAACATCTTCCAATTTGATGGCACGTTCTATTCACAGAAACGAGGCCTTGCCATGGGATTGAGGATATCGCCGCTATTAGCCATCGTCTATTTGGATCGAATTGAAAGAAGATCACTGATCGCTGGAATTATGTTTTACAAGCGCTACATAGACGATGTATTCGTTGTAAGTTCTACCGCCGATGTGTTGGACACAGTGCTTCGAAATCTGAACTCATGTGATCCGAACATACGTTTCACGGTGGAACATCCAGACGAACGCGGCTTTCTTCCTTTCCTCAACACGAAGGTCCGAATAAGCCATGGGACTAAAGAAATTGAATGGTATAAGAAACCGATGTCGAGGAACATTCTTCTGCATTCTCGAAGTGCGCATCCACTCTATATGAAAGCCAACGTGATAAGAAATCTTATCGCAACGAAGACGAGATCATGCACTAGGGAATCAGAAGAGGTGGAACGGAAATTAGCAAAGATCTTGGAAGAAAATGGATACACGACTTGCCAGCCAAGAACATGGCGACCTTACTTTGCTACCGGAGGAATACCACTGGTGTTACCGTATGTGAACGAGAGAATAGCAAAGAAAGTGAATTACGCCATCAAGTCGGCGCATCTTCCGATCAAGCTTATATTCCGACCGCCCGCAAATCTAAGAAGCATATTGACATCATCCCGGATATATGAAGAGAAATGTGGCCGAAGTAACTGTGCGTACTGTACAGAGAGTAAAATCTGTCAGTTACGAGGAGTAGTTTATTTGGTCACATGCGAAGGATGTAATCAAAAGTATGTTGGTGAGACAGGACGACCTTTGTATAAAAGGATGGACGAACACCTACGAGCGTTGCGGAATCCCTCGTCCTATCCCAGCAGTGGATTCTCACGGCATCGCACGACCTTCCACCAACATGAAGCACCTCCTCGCTTAAAAGTTGCTGTCTTGAACCGCACGAAGGAATGTCCTTTAGAAAGGAAACTGCTCGAGGCGCTCGCTATCAAGCGCTTATCCCCCGAAATAAACAACAGGGACGAGCTAATGGAGGCACTACGACTAATTGCTTAGCAGTGGTGATAAGAAGTGATAAGAAGTCATCTCAACTGTCACGCCCGTCGCATTGCTGAGTACTTTCAGTTGTATTGGATGTGCCGCTAGGGTAGGTCGTTTGCGTGTAGTAGTGTGGTTGACAGTTATAGGCCTCTAGTAAATGGTATTGCAGACCTGAGCAACTTTATTGTTAAGAAGGGAGTCTGGTTAGTACTCTGGACAACTTGATTGTTGTAAGGTTTATAGTATTGTATGCTCGTTTTATTGTAGGTCTGAAGAAGCTGCTACGCAGCGAAAGCTCACCAATAAAAGTTATATTGAGTTCTCATTAACCATTGCTTTGTAATTTGTACATTAACATTGGGATTTCCTTTCTATGATTCACTAGAATAACAAGTTGAAGCATTTCTTCAATATTGCTCGACAATAGTCGACAGATACTATGAATGTGATGCAGTACTCGTGCACTTGAGCTTCTTCTAACAGTCATCTCGTGATGTCCCTCAGCAGGCGTGAAGCACGGAAACACGCAAAAGAGATTGTCTCATTTCCCCTCAGCACAAATTCGCGATCCTTCTCCTTCACCAGGTGTCACACCCACACTTTGACGACCGAAGCCATAAAAATGTCCCATACAGTGATGACTGGGATTGTTTGTTGACGGAGTGAATTTTTATTAGAAAGAAATTGGGAAACTTTACTAACTTTTGAGGCACCCTAGTACTGCCCGTGCTTCTATTGAATGCTCGATACTCATGCGCACTGGTTGAACAGCGTTGTAAACGGATATGAAAGGGTTGTCACTGCACGACCTCCCCCGGAAGGGTTAGACGCAAAATCTTTCAGAGAAGGCGGAATGGAACGGGATCGAACCAGCCCAGTAGAAAAGTGGTCTTGGTAAGAAGGTGAGCCGTTCGTGGAACTGATAAACTACGATTGGAAGAGTCAACAAGGCTACTATGGAAGACTCCACACAGCGGAGCAGAAAGCCATTTATCGAGATGTGAACAAGGCCTGGACGTCGAATTCAGAGCGTTTATATACGGCTTTGCAGCAGAGAGAAAATTCGGACTCTCCATAGTCACGTTGCTCCCTTTCAGAGATGAAAGAAACAGAATAACATCAAGCATTTGAAAAAAGAGTTATTGAATTGAAAATGAACATTTTCAAAAAAACCAAAAAGCATTGCATGCGGAATTGCACGGTGGGGATGGGTTCCTTTTCAAGCTCTCTTTCAATAGCCCTATGGGAAAGCCTTTTATTATGCCCCTTCAAAAGATAGAATCATTGAGGTTCTGTAGAAATGTTTATTTCCATTCCAACACCTCCGTTTTAAATGCTTGATTTTATATTGTTTTTCTCATCTCT
>MU954478.1:15410-35649 GCA_036418165.1 Cooperia oncophora | reverse complement strand
ACCCTCACTTTTCATCAGTTAACCACACTTATTAGGGCGGGCAACTCATCAACCAGATCACGCCAGACATCACTGCGAGCCCCGCCCCGACGGCCACGCCCACTTGTCAGCGCGGACATAGATTCTCAAATCTTGTTTCATAACTTCTGCTTTTGCTGTTTCCCACAAACACTTTGACTGGAAACCACCGGGCCAGGCCCACTTGGCTTTTCGCGGAATTTCGATATTTTTCCAAAATTTTTGCATTTTAGGGCTGCTGCGTGAAGCCCCGCCCACTGTGAGATGCTCCGCCCACTTTGAAGAAGCCCCGCCCACTTTTCAAAAATGGTGCAAATCGGCAGTATAGAGACTTGGCTTGCATGCTAGGGTATTGCTGATCATTCGGAATAAACTTTGCCGGATTTTCTTGTTCCGAGTGAGATTGCCAAACCCTTTAGAGAATGGGCGGAGTCGGCCATGTGTCAATGCCGGTCGTTTCCAGTCAAAGTGTTTGTGGGAAACAGCAAAAGCAGAAGTTATGAAACAAGATTTGAGAATCTATGTCCGCGCTGACAAGTGGGCGTGGGCTCGCAGTGATGTCTGGCGTGATCTGGTTGATGAGTTGCCCGCCCTAATAAGTGTGGTTAATTTGATGTGAAAAGTGAGGGTGAATTTGGTTTGAAAAAGGGTGAATTTGGTTTGAAAAAGGGTGAATTCAAAGTGAAAATGGTATATACACTCCAATGGGGACAAAGGGCGTGGTCGGACGAGTTTTCACTCCTTGGTATCAGCTATTTCCCCTTGTCACCTCACACTCACCATTAGAAATGTAGAGGGTCAGTAGCGGGCAAGCATATCACTAGAGAAGCCTTTCTTAATAAAAATTGGGCAGGCTATTGGGCGGAACTGTGGCCTCGTCGCGAGCGGACAGGCTTCTTTTACATAATTTGAGCTGCGAATGTGGTACATCCTCCAAGTTTGCGGACAAGACTACTTTGTCCATAATAGACGTTCAACATCAAGTGAAGCCGGCACGTGCTCCTGAAGTCGCCTCATCCCTAAACCAGAAGAGGGGAGAGGGAATCGAGTGTGGAGTAAACGAAGTCTCTCGGGGCACTGAACTCCTGCTACCACTTTACAGGTGCTGCGTTACCTGTTGTACACAAGGGGATCCTGGAAAAGGTCAAAATTTTATTTTTTTCCAAATGTCAATTCCTAAACTACGTTGACACTTGAGGAAATGGTCAGGTTTCCGAGTTACGTTACCTTACGTTGCTTTACCTTTTCATCGAATTTCTTTCAATTATTACATCGAGTTCTGAAGATTGCAAGGTCCATTTTGTCAGTTAGTTCTTTTTTCTTTTTTTTCTTTGATTGCAGTCTGCTTCAGTGTTGCTCATGTGGCTAATGGTGCTCAGCAATAAATAGGTAATAGTAAAGTTTTAACGTTATGTCCGGTAACCCATGGCCGGCTTTCCAGGAAATACGTGTTGTTTCTTTGAACAGATCACGGGTAATTCATCTACTCACTACTAGTACGTCTCGGCATTGTTAGTGCTTCGATTGCTCCAGGATAAATCAGTATTCTGTAAGCGCAAGATAGGCTTTCGAAGAACCCTTATCAAGAACAGCTAAGGCATACTCCAAAAAAAGAAGCACGTTTGGGAAATTCTCATGATGCTTTGACTCAACGCTCTCAGATGAAAGCGTGATTTGGTTAGGTTCTTTAATATTCTCTCAGTCTTGTGACGTATTAGGTTGTCCGGAAAGTTCCTCAGCGTTTTGTGCAGGCTCTAAATTTTTTTGTACATTCACCTGCTGATATAAAGAAACTCATTCTGCTCGCATTCTCAGGTAGCACATGCCTGTAGAGAAGTGGGGTTCGTGCGCTATTCTGATGGATATTTTGCTTTGGTTTTCACAGAAGCATTGCTTGATAAACCCCTTTTTTCAAGACTTTTTGAAGCATGTGAAAAGAGCACTTTGGACGATTTTTTTCTTCGACTATAAATTGGGGCAATCCGCAATCGAAACAGCTCAACAAATTAACCAGGTGTGGGGCCCAATAGTGCTAGAGAAAGCACTGTGCGGCAATGGCTCAACAAATTTCGTTCTGGAGATTTCAGCCCTCTTTGAAAGATGAACTCAATAGCGTCGCACCTAAAGCAATATCTGACGAACCTTTAAAGTTTATTTTGAAGCTGACCCATCCCAAACCGTTTCGAAAGAAGATACAGAAGAGCTAGGCCCTTGGTAAATACCACGACCGGACTAGTTTGCAGGATGGTACCTGGAACGTGCAATAGGGAAGAGTGAAATAACGTCGAACAACTATGGGGTGCCCGCCACACCACACCATCGGAGTGACCGGCAGGAATGCGCACGGTCCCCGTGATCGTCGCATATCGCCGCTTGCGGAGCGGCCGGGGCAGAGAATTAGACCTGTCTTTGGGCACGCCAAGGAATTGTCAAACCGTGTGATGAAAAATGGGTCATGGTATGCATAACCCACGGAGACGTTCGGACAGTGGCTTGCATTATTCGAACGAACGCCACGAGCGTAATTTTGGCAAAGCCGACACCTGCAGAGCATCAGCGTACCGAACTCAGGCCCCACGGAACGGAATCGCGCGCGACTCACGAAAGAAAAAGATTCTGGTCACAGCTTGTGGTCATACCGGCATGGTATGAGTCGCAGCTATAGCTTTTTATCAGCCAAGGCCCAAACCATACAAGCAGGCAGACGCCTACCATCGGAAGAAATGAATCGGATTGATAGCCATCTAATCCCCGAAAGATTTTGGTCAGATGCCAGCTAAACGACTATATCAAGAAGAGTTCGCGTCTCCTTTGCATGACACGCCGCCCACAACGTTTCAGCAATGCACTATCCTAAACTGAAGCGAGATTGGGGTTGACGTTCGTAACCAATAAACGAGCATATTCTTCAGACCTTTCGCCAACCGACTATCACTTTTCTAACATTTTCAGAACTCCCTTGCTGGAAAATACTTCATCAATCAGGACCAGGCAAAAAAAGCCTTAGTGGATTTCGTGAATTTTCGACCACCCAGTTTTTTATTTTGATGGGATTTCTCGACTGCTGTCACATTGGCAAAAGTGTGCTGATTCGAATGGTGCCTATTTCGATTAAATCCGATGAGTATTAAAAAAGTTACGATCGTTTAAAGTGAAACACCCAAAACGCTGAGAACTTTCCGGACAACCTAATATTTCCTCCGTACATACACTTCATACCACAGCACCTGGAGTAGGCGCGTCCATGGACTTATCAAGAACAACTGGCAGATTGTGAGTGCGCTGGCAGCTGCGTGCGTAGTTTTCAAGTGTTGAAGCGCGTTTAGTGCAAAGACCGTAGACCACGTTAGCGTAAAAGAGCGCAGACGGTCATACGCTCCTGCCGTCTCTGTTCTCAACCGACAACACTGCACAGATAAGTAGCCGCAGCCCTTCTCACAGCTAAGTCCGTTGACATACTCCTACGAATTCTGTAAAGTGAACTGTGTCTCCGACCAACTGCAGACAGGACTTGGCCAGGCGCAGGCCTTATATGCATTGGTTGAATTTTACGAAATACACTGGAGTCAAAACGTTGACCCCCTGATAGCACAGCTGATTGATTCCTTACAAGTACTCGCTACTTTGTTTTTACAGGTGCTTTTTTTGCCTGTTTGACTCAGTTTTGTCGCTACATATTTTTTGTTTCGAAGGCACAGATCATGCTGGTCGTTTGCTCGGAACCGGGCTTCCCATTCGTCTGCATCATCGGCGTGTTCGTCCTCTTCATGCTTACAAATTTTCATGAGAAAGGCGCTAGGGTAGGCCTTCCTCCACCAATATGACCGGAGTGGGATATGCCTTCGAATGATAGTTTTTTCATGGAAACATGAACTTCCATGAACGGTAATATATTGCACTGTGCTGTACCAGAATTGTATGTGCAGCTCTTTGCCGCCTTTCTGCTTGTTTTGTTTCTCAATAAAACAAATTAATAATTTCCAGGATTTTATGCCACGATCGCAAGGAATTCTGATTGGCTACGACAACACGCTATCAAGGCGAGTCCTTGATCAATTCTGATGTGAAAATGTCAGATGTTCATGTCTTGTCTTTCAGCATTTGTATGGAAAAACTATTTCTCGGTTCCTAGTTGAGCGCAATTAGAGATCATCGTATGGGCGGAGCAGGGCCCACCATTGTGCCTTCTTTTTGACCACCGAGGAAAGAAGAGTATACGGTTGATATCACCGCAATCAGTGGGATTGCGCAAGAAAATGCCGAACAAATTTCGTATTTTCTTGAACCAGTAACCCCCTTGTATCTCATGAAATCGTTCGCAGTGGCTCCATCATCAGAATCATTACGTCACGACATTATCACGGACAAGTGTTATGCAAAATAGCTTTGAAGTGCACAGGGACCACTTTCGAAAAAATGCAAAAGAGCACACGCATCAAGGATCCAAACCCTCGACCGCGCATCCGTGAGCCCTACGACGTACCCACTCGGCCATGCTGCCACGATCGTGTCAGCCTTACGCCGCCAATACGTAGTGTATTTTCCCCACTAAAAGCTCCGTAACTTCTTTCTGGGAGGTCCGCAGCAGATATGGAAGACGGTTTCGTAATTCCCGTCCGAAGACCTTCCAGCCGGTATACATTTCATTTCAAATGGCCACTTCGACCTACCATCCTTCCCTTGTAAGTGAGCCCTTGATGCTCCTGCTTGTGTGCCAACGTTTCCTGCCCCATTCTGTACCTCTGCATCTAATGGCTGAAGGTCCTTTCTCCGTAACCATTTCTGGTCTGGCCACTCCCATTCTCACTTTCTACAACTGTTCTGAACAGGACATTTGCAGGGTATACGGAAAAGGTGCCATAAGGGAGTCTGCAGCACGGAAATGGTTTGCAGTTCAAAAATGGCGATTTCAACGTTGAGAACACGCCCCAAATGCGAGAAACTTTCTGAATTCGACGAAAAGTGCCTCGAAGGAGTTCAGTGCACTGGGAAACGCTTTAAAGGAATTCGGGAGCCGAGACCTATACAGAGCCAAGGTACAGCACGTGAAAGAAGCTTGACTGACGAGACCTCATCGACGAGGCCAATCAATACTTCTTCAGGGCAATGCCAGACCCCGTGCTATGGAGGTCATCAAAGCCACTCGTCGAGAACACCAATGGGAGGCCCTTCAGCAACCGCCATGTTCTCCGGATGTTTTTGCCAACGCGGGCTGTTTCAGCAGCTTTTTGGCCTCGACTTACGCGAAAGGCGAGGAAGAGCTGATGTAGAAAATGCTGTTTTTTTCATCCGGAATAATCCACTTCTGAACCTAAAAGTAAAGAAAAACATGTATTTTGTAGAGTAGGAAGAGTTCTATCGAATGAATGTCATACGTTTGGTCAGAAGCAAAAAATCTTTTTAAAAAACTCTACGAGTTCACCCTTCAATCTAATAACTTGAACGGCTTTTGATCCCATAAGCTCAAACCTCTTCAAGGTACACGCGATCAAAAATGAAAAAAAATGGGTTGTGGGAGGCAGGGTAAGGTAGTGAGTAATTTAATAGCGTAAAAAAAGCACAGAAAGCCATCTGCAGAGCTGTTGGGATAGTACAGCGAAGAAAAGGCGCACTCGGAGGAGTTCTTACTCTTCCAAGTGCGCCTTTTCTTACTCGTAGGTAACAAAACTATATCAGCTCTTTTTTCTTGTCATCTCACTCTCTGGAATAAAAGAGTTGGTAACGGAATAGCCGCACTATCAGGTAAGGAATGAATATTGGGCGTGCTATGGAGCAATGGGTGGATTACTGCCTGTATCACGGAGTCATTACCAAGTATTTTTTAATCAAGTATTCTTTGGAAGTTGTAGAAGTTATACATTCTTCGTGCTTACACAGAACTGAGAACTCGATAAGAGCCTCTAGAGACAGATTTCGCAGCAAGCCGAAAATTTTGCATATAGCGTGCTCGAAAAACGGGGGTTTATATGCTATTTGACTTGCCCATGAAGAAAAAAAAAGTAGTAGCAACAGCTAGGAATGCTCCAATAATCACGCTCTTCCTAAACGAGAGGTGAGCAATCGGTGGAACTTTGAGAAGGGACCAGACAAGAGTAGCGAGAGAGCACGGAAGCGAGCGAGACGAGGAACACGACACCTGGCAACGCGGACGGACTCCCTCGAGCGAGCTGCGCCTTAGTGCACCTACCTTAGAGCTTTCTAACCCGATACTTGCACAAGGTTGTCCACTGCGGTTCACACTACCTTCCTCCACAAAGACCATCGATTCTTGTAGGAGATCGCGGAACGCTACAGAACATAAATCGTAAATTTGGATTTGGATAATGCCTACCGTTCTCTTAACGAAACATGACAAGTGAAGTAAAGCAGTAAAGTTATAATAAACAGTTTCTTTCTTCAGAGCGGCAACTAATCAAGGCGTTCAACGGCCACCAGTCGAGATTTGGTACTAGTCATCGAATTTTCAAAAACTGCCATTGTTCATCAGATTTTATGTTGGTTCTTTCCGTTGCACGAATTCTAATGGTTTTATATGCACCAATGACTATTTCTGAATTTTTAGAAATTGTCTCAAAGTTTTCATTGAGAAAACGCCGCCCAGTATATTGAAGATAATGCACAATTAGCTCAGTGTATTTTACAGTGCTGAAATATTTTGTATGGCCAGTGTCTTAAAATGTTATTGTTAGTAACGAGTAAGTGCAAAGTAGTGCACTTGCTATGTACCATAAACAAGCTGTTTTGAATGAAACTGTAGATGTTCACTAGAAATGGCCATCAAAATAATTGAACTTCTTCGCCAACAACAGACCAATAAAATCCCCTCCGCAGAAACTAGGAACTAGTTTTTTTTGTGAAAAACAGTGGTAAAAACATTACACTTGAAATTTCGACCAGCACGTAAATATGGGCGGAAACGAAGTGGGGACTGAGATTTCGAAGAAATCTCCATGAGGTTCAAGTGAGCTGACACAACTGGAGTTAGGACCAATATAGCGCGGTAGCCCAAGGCACTACGAGCCACTATAAATATCTCTGCGCAGAATTCTAAGCTAAGGCTAGTTTGGCGACAGGAGTCAGGGAACCATGGCAGACTTGTCGCAGAGCAACACTTCGAACTGTACAGCTCGTCTTATGATTCCGAAAACGAGAGTTGATGAGAGCCGAGTACTTGGCTGCCAGGTCCTCTTTGGATTTAGGAGGCCCTCTGCTCATGGCGCGCACCGTCAGATTTTGCGTAGCATGGGGTGACAAGGAGGAGCTTGAACACACAACGTGAAATATCTGAAATGCCCATCAAGAGGAAATCCATCCACTTTCGACAGGGTGGAACCATTCGCCATCGCAGTCGACCCAAAGACACCTTGCCGTATTTGCCTCAGCAGGAAGCAGTAGAATAAGTGCGAATGTATGATAAGTTAAGGCTCCTGGGAAGGAGGCCCTCGCACTATAAGGCACCATCGATTTCGTGACTTGCCTCTTCATGATTCAACCCTTTTCGTTTTTTGGATTCGCCTTCACTTGCATTTCTTGACCTCGTAAACCACTTGAGCGCGTCGCATTAGCGACAAAAATCACATCACAACATCTTTCATCACACAGTCTGCAAACACCAAATTGGCGTTCTTCCGCCTCGTCGACGCCCGACTCCCTCTCATGGACGGATACCGCCCATTTTGTTGGGACCGCGCAACACATAATGCAGAAATGATTCGGTGCAGCATGATTTCGCTGGTCTTAACAGTGTAACCCAGCTGCTCTCACAGTGCTGCCGTAGAGCGCGCAGATTTGCATGGCTGCTCACCGTATAGGAAACTCGATCAATTGACCCAACCTCCCCAACCCCACACATGAATGGAATGAAATGAAAGACAGCCGCATAATAGGGAAGACTAAGTAGTCACCCTATACAGGGGGGGGGCAAAAAAAAACATTTCGACCGAGTCACATATCAGCAAAGTTTTCGCTGCCCAGAGAGAAGACGTGGATACGGGTACCAGGGCGAAAGATACCCAAGATGTTCCTCTATAAGCAGGAGCTGGCTCTCGCCCATCGCCTTCATGTACACCAAAATATGAAGTCATCTCCAGCCGCAACCTGACTGGGGAAGGCCTTCGGAATTCATGTCACCTCCGAACAGCTGCGAAACTTCTAGTATGGAGTCACCCATAAATAGCTACCTGGAGAGCAGTACTCTCGATCTGGAAGACCTCCATCATCGAGCAGCTCCGTCAACGTCGCTACGGTCTAGGACATCATCTTCACCTCAGTCGCCAAGGCGCCAGTTGATGGTGGGGACCGGACATCGGTACCTGGAGTGGAGAGACCGATATTTTCTTCGTGGGCCCCGGACTAAAGGTGAGCGCTGGCGGTTACATCGAGCAACTCGAGAAGAATATCCTCTCCACATGTCGTCGCCCGTACCTTCTTGGAAACTTTGTACTGCTACAGGATTGGGTGACACCACATGGAATCGAAGGGCGTTGGAAACTCTCGCCTACTTGGAATGGAAGGGCGTTGAGTACCTGAAGAAGATGGAATATCTAAGCAGGTCACCTGAACTGAAACCCCCTCAATTACCTGGTTCGGGCGGAGTTCAATAGGGTGGTCTACAGTGGCGGAGAAATCAACGATCTCGCTGAACTCAGGCACCCACTCACGGTCGCGTGGCAGAATCTCTCGATGGCGCTCCTCCAGAAGGCTGTGGCGGAGTATCATGATAGTATTTAATATGCTCTTTAATATGGTGGTAAATGTCCTTATCAGAATTTACTAAAGCGTAGCTTATAGCGGCTCGATGTCAAGAGATGAAAACTGGCTTTTATTGCCCCCCCCCCCCCCGTTTACCGGAGATGGGACGGCTTAGCTGCGTACTTCACCTGAGCATGGCTCAAGATGCGCTGCTCGTGGGATACTTCACGACAACTGTCATCCTATTTAAGGTAGCAGAGGATGATTGTACTTTTCGCAGGAAAGCCGCAGGACGCACCTCATTTGAATCACGTAGCTCTCTCCCCATATCATGATCTGGAGAATAGCAACTATATGGTACAACAGACATACATACCAGTACTACTGATGTTATTACATTTCAGTAGCTCAAACAGAGAATGAATGCGCGCACATGTGGATCCACATACATCGGAGAGACAGGAAGTACCGCTAGCAGTTTCGAATAAACGAACATCACACTGGTATGAGGCGCAGTAGGTCCACGACAGCCGTGGGCAGTATAGAAATTAAGTGCACACACTTGGCGCAGGAGACGAAGAAAAGCGCTAGAGCTTTCTGGACTTCCGGCAGAAATCCTAGGATGAACAACGGAGATGAGCGTCCGTCAATAACTTATGAACTTTTGCCATTTATAACATGCGATTTATAAGTAGCCGATGTTACGTGCGTCTCCTCAAACTTTATACATGTAAAGAGATGCTATAGTAAGTCCCATTTGCTACTGACTAACATCCGCATGTGACGGCGGATTGACGGCGGAGTTGGTCGAGTGGTAATAGCACGTGTTCGTATTGTGTAGGAATTCCTTAGCTGAGCTTCTAAACACGTCATCATGAAACTGCTGGTTGTGGCACTTAACGGGATGTATTCATTCCTTAACTCGTAACACGTCAAGGCTCTGAAGGAAAACGACCTGCCGGAAACGTTAAGGTCGCTTGAATAAACATTCCACCTAACAACCTCGTGAGGCACAGAAATACTAACGAATTGAACAACGATGCCGAGGTTACAGCAGGAGACAAGCTGGAGCATATGTGGTCCACTATCTTTATACGTTTAACCGTGGTTCGAAGAAGACATTCCTCTGTTATCTTGCGGAAAGACCGTGCCAAAGCGCACCGCTAGCGATCGTGCGTTTGCACCGGGAACAGAACTTGTCGGCAGACGCCTGACAAGCGATAACCTGTACAGGGAAATGGCCGAGTCCTTGGAAAAATATTAGAATAAACTATGGACAGAAAGCTATGTACTGCTAGTCTAAGAAATGTAAGGGATGGGTGCGCTACATTCCATACCATGGCACTAGCTCGCCTTCAACACTATCTTATGTTACCAGACCTAAAAACTGCCTGACATTTCGCGGGTATTCTTGACGGGAAAGAGAATTACTTATTTTCGCCAGGGTCACTCTGTCAAACAAATGGAAAACATTGTTGCACCATTCCTGAGTGCGCAAGCTCTCTGCGACTGAAACAAGCGCATGCGCATTTTGCCAAATTTTTTCTGGCCGAGCACAGTACGATTAGCTTCTATTGTCAATGTTATGGGATATAAGAAAACCTTCCAGGCCGATTCTACCATTCTTTTCGCGTATGCGACACGCGCTCAATCTTCACCCACAGTCGTAGTGACCTATAGATTACAATAGGGCTTATAGTTGCGGGAGCCAGCCAACTTCCGAGTCGGTGCCTCTTTCATCTTGAACGAGGCAGGTGCCCGTTAGCATAGATCCGGTAAGAGGGATCCGGAAGGCTTGCTTGACGCAGACGATTAGTGGACCTTTACATCAAATCGCACGTGATAGGCGGCGCCACTTACTGGTGGACATCTCAGTCCATTGTGCGATACATAGCTCATCAAACCAATTAATTACGCCTAGGGCGGAAAAAAACGAAATTATGGGGGGGGGTCCTCTGAGAGATTGGAAAAATTCGAAGTGCCTCTGCCATTGCCCAGAGTTAGTGGATCTCTATTCATCTACCAGTTCGCTGCCGGCTGACTGCCGGCCGGTTCCTCCTGCATACGGCACGCTTGCGCCGCGGGCGGCCCTCCACCGCGCGTGCTTTCTTTCACATATTTCTAGACTCAAATGATATCCCCTTTTGTTCTGTACTCCACTTTTTTTCCGGTGTCTGAAGTACTCTTGAGCTATTTTACGGATTCGTCTGGCTCCGCCCCACTTCAGAGCAGGCCCCGCCCACAATTTTTGTGCCCCACACTCTTCACCGGCGACCCTCTGCTGACCTTAATCCACTTTTTTTCCGGTGTCTGAAGTGCTTCTGGGAACCGTTCTGCAGATCTTTTGTCTGACTCCGCCCACTTCAAACGCAAGGCCTCCCCCTGCTTCCAATTTGTTGCCCCACAGTCCTTACCGCGCGGACCCTCTGCCTGACCTAATCAACTTTTTCCCGTGTCTGGAGTGCTCTGGAATTACTTTACAGATTTTTCGTCTGACTCCGCCCAAACCGGAGCAGGCCCCGCCCACAATGTTTGTGCCCCACAGTCCTCACCGGCGAACCTTTGCCGACCTTGACGCACGTTTTTCCGGTCTTTGCAGTGCTCTGGAACCGAGCTACAAACTTTTAAAATGAGTATCCTGCGGTTTAGGGCAAGCTCCGCCCACTGTGGGCGGATCTCAACACATTTTGAGCGTGCCCAATACTCGCCAGATATTCATAGTTCAATATTTACATTCTGCACTGAGCTTTTTGCGGCTTCTGAACACTCTCGCGAACCGAGTTACTGAGTTTTATGCGAAGCACCGCCCACCTTGAGTACGCCCGCCCATTTTGGATGTGTCTGCCACAGTTAGTCTGGCGACTCCTTACTAACCTTATTCCCTTTTTTCCCCATCTTAGGCTGCTCCGGAAGCGAATTATGAACATTTTTCTGCGGAACCCCAAACTTTCGGCGAGTGCCCCGCCCACTGTGGGCGGGGCTTCCCATAGGTCAAGTGTGCTTTTTATTTCTTGTCCCATGCCCTACCCATCCCCACCTTGACTGGACCTCTCCAAGTCGTTCTTCAGGTCGAACCGAATTTCCGGACAGGACTAAGCCCACAAACAAGCAAACAGAGCGAGCGCTTCTATAATTACAGGGGGGGGGGCAAAAAAAAGACTTTTTCTTCCTCGATTTTCGAGGCGCTATAAGTTAAACTTTAGTGAATTTTATCGGACATTTCTACCACCATATTAAAGAGCATATCAAATACTATCATGGTTACCGCCCAGCTGGAGGAGCGCATCGAGAGATTCTGCCACGCGACCGTCAGTGGGTGCGTGAGTTCAGCGAGATCGTTGATTTCTCCGCCACTGTAGACCACCCTATTGAACTCCTCCCGAACCAGGTAATTGAGGGGGTTTAGGTCAGATGACCTGCTTGATTCCACCTCATTCAGGTACTCAACGACCTTCTATTCCAGGTAGGCAAAAGCTTTCCCAACGCGCCTTGATTCCAGGTGGTATAACCCAGTCTTACAGTACAAGTTTCAAGAAGCGTACGGCGACGAACTGTGGAAGAGATATTCTTTTCTCGAGTTGCTCGATGTAACCGCCAGCGCTCACCTTTAGTCCGGGGCCCACGAAAAAATATCGGTCTCTCCACTTCCAGGTACGTCCGGTCCCCACCATCAACTGGCGCCTTGGCGACTGAGGTGAAGATGATGTCCTAGACCGTAGCGACGTTGACGGAGCTGCTCGATGATGGAGGTCTTCCAGATCGAGAGTACTGCTCTCCAGGTAGCTATTTATGGGTGACTCCATACTAGAAGTTTCGCAGCTGTTCGGAGGTGACATGAATTCCGAAGGCCTTCCCCAGTCAGGTTGCGGCTGGAGATGACTTCATATTTTGGTGTACATGAAGGCGATGGGCGAGAGCCAGCTCCTGCTTATAGAGGAACATCTTGGGTATCTTCCGCCCTGGTACCCGTATCCACGTCTTCTCTCTGGGCAGCGAAAACTTTGCTGATATGTGACTCGGTCGAAATGTCTTTTTTTTTGGCCCCCTGTATAGGGTGGTACTTAGTCTTCCCTATTATGCGGCTGTCTTTCATTTCATTCCATTCATGTGTGGGGTTGGGTCAATTGATCGAGTCTCCTATACGGTGAGCAGCCATGCAAACCCTGCGCGCTTTACGGCAGCACTGTGAGAGCACTGGGTTACAACATCCGGGTCTTCTGCAGCTTTCCGTCCGTTCCATCAAACTTAGCAATGACACTTTTGTACTGTTTGATGCCTAGCGAGCCTACTTTTGCGATACTCCCACGTCCCCCGCGGCCAAGTACGAACCCCACGAACCCATTCTTGTGGATTTTGCAATGAAAAGAGGGCTGTTAAACGTGGCAGTTGAATCTGTAAAGAATACACTCATAATAATTTCATTTTTTTAACATCTTGACTTCCATAGCTCCACTCCCACTATCAACTGAAATGTCGAAGCATTGCTCGGCTCTGAGTGACCCTTGAGATTACGACCCCCCTATGGGTTTCGCACAACGATGCTGTACCCTGATTACACGACGCCCACATCGCGAGAGATCCACGTACGAACTGCCCTGAGAGGCAGGCAAACCACCTTTAATTGCCTGAGAGTCGACCTCCCGTACTCACACATCCGCAGTGAGTCAAAGAATGAGGAGAGTGTACCATCCTCAGGAAAAATGCGCACGCTCTTAGAGGGTCGCAATTTGTTCGATGAACACCTAGCCATGAGTTGTTGAAAGAGTGAGCAGTCAAAGGCTAGTAGTGCCGACTTCCAATATACAACCCGAGCAGTAGAAGAGCTGTCCTTTAGAGGAGACGGCCAAGACAGTCGTAATTAGTAGCCGTCGCGGGTTTCAATATGAGCCTTATATGCGTCAGCCAGGGGCGGACACACAGATTTCAAGTGCATAGAATGTGACATCGTGGACATTCGTGGCTATCTTCGGTTGCACATTGTCTACTATCGCCATTTACGACTTATCATTGGAAACATTTTCATTTTGCCGACGCGACGTCGCGAGCGACGCCCACAAGCGCGGCGAGTTGATTGTCTTGTCACTTACCGTCCTTCAGCAGCCTTCTGGTGGAAATATTTATAATGTAATGATACCAATGCAACTTACCACACAACCAAGCTAGGCTTTGTTATTGTTGTTGCACACCCTTCATAGCTTAGTAAAGATAACGAAATAGGGGTGGAGGTTCCATGGCCTATCACTCGACAAAAAGCAGGGCTATTGGTGAGGTTTTTTTCGATTCGTTGGTCTCAGTACACGGTCGAACACCCGGCGACATATGATGAAATTATGATTGACGCAGATAAGCCGTCTGCATAAAGGCTGGAAGACGTGACCAAACAAAATTTTCCCAGATAACACTCGTTGCCGGTAGACATTATTTCGTACGCAGTGACCGCGTGAGGGCTTCGCTGACTCCCTCCCTAGCTTCGTAGAACCGGGCCTATGACTGCCTACCATATTAATCGTTATAATAGCGTAGAATCTTCAGAAAAAATAGTTCATCTTACGCAAGGTTCGTTTGCAAATGCTTACTTGCGAGTAAAAGCTTGTGCTCATAAGTTTTGACCGGAGCCTTCACGTTTAGCTGTCAATGGTTACCGGTAAAAATGTGAATCTACACCTCCTATTAATTCAAATAAGTCAGCATTTTCACCTGTTATCCATCACATTTTTAAATTCTCCCTTGACGTGGTGAGAAGCCTCAGAGCTACCTCTAAAATAAGTCATCTACTCAAAACCCGTCGCCATTCGATCCCCTATCACTTGAACTCTTTTTGAATGGTTTTTTCCTCTATATTTCCTATGGGCATCTCTAGTTCTGGCTAGACGGAGTGTGTCTGAGACTGCGGTTCCTCCTCGTAATTTCAAGTAGCGTTTCAAGAGACAACCATCAGTTTTAGGCATGTGCAACATCAAGGTTAGCATGGCTTTTGCCATTGCAGGCATTAGCGCAGGAATCATGGCTGGTCTATGTTTTGCCTTCCAGTACCAAGCAAGTTTGCACTGTTTAATTCAGAAGCTTTCACGTATTTTCAAGAAGTTCTACCAGACTGTCTCAGGAAGGGCTTTATTTTAGAATTGGTCCGCTACCATTATGGCGTTTATCTCAGCAGTTGCAGCCTCAATTCTGTTCTACATCCATTGGGCCTATAGGAAAGGATGGATGATCGAATGGCCTCAAGCTCGCTTTGTTTGTTTCACATGGGCTGGTGAGTCCGCGAATTCGAAGTTCAAATTTGATTTTCAATTTTCAATCAAATTTGAAGGTAAAAAAGTGGAGTAAAAAGATAAACAAAAAATGCGCTTGGCGTGATCTCAAACATCTCGACATTCGAGATGAGCCAAGCATTCGCCTTCCAATCAGGATTATAGCGTGTTCTGAAAGCGCATTTGGTCAATACATTTACTTGCGGGCTATGCAGGCGATGGTAGCTTCACTTCCTGAACGACTCTTGTACTAATTCAGAGAAGAGGGCTTTGATCCTTGAGGGTACGAGCGAAATTCAAAATGAGGTCAGTTGTCCGCACCTCTCATGAGGTAGTGACGCAGTTTGGCAGAGCCCTACCTTTACTGCAATGACATCCAGAGAAAATCTATTAAATCAAGATAAATCAAGAGATAGTGAAGACCTGGAGATGTGATCAAGTTGCCTCTGAGGCTGAGAATCACTCCCCAGACCATATGGTGGGGGAACTCCAAGCTAAAAATGGTTAAGAAAAGGTAGAGTAAAGAGAAAGTGGATTCGCTCGAATAGTAATTATTAGTGTGCCAGCGCCAGTGGACATTAGCTGAAGCAATCTGGCTTGCCCAACTGCTCAACTTCACAGTGAACACTCTTGGCTTAACCACCAGAAACCTACACAGTGCCTGTTGGGTAAAAATTATGTCCTTCGGGAATAAACATGAACCCAGTAGTTCATATTATGAGCATGTGCGAGCAATTTCTCACCAAAAACAGTATAAGAGCATTTGAAGCCGATTTTGCGTTTCCTGTGATACGCCACGCTTTCTGCTTTGGTCTAGAATTGTGGTGGAGTTTCACGCCGAATCGGGCGAATAGGGACAGCTGAGGTAAAAGTTGAGAATTTTTGTAAGTTTCTATCCCGCTACCTAACCCAAATGAGTCCCTTACCAAGGGGGAGATGCTCGTGAGATGAGTCTCGCCTCTTCACATCGGTTCTTGTTTTTGTAGAGGCTGTCCTTGCAACGCTGCTGTGTTCTCAGCGTGATATATCGAATCCAAAGGATTCATAAGAAAAACGAATATTTACTGGATAACTCAAGATTTGCAGTATTTTGCGATGTGTAAAAAAATTAGGCTGAGACAGAATGCTGTTCATCACCCTCACCCTGGCCCTCATTCTTAAAGTGAGGATAACGCCCATAAGAATCTTTCCCATGCACAATGTGACCTTCAGACCAATGCCGTTTACTTTTGCACTTACAAGGGAGGTCGTTCAGGGCGTGGTGAGCTTTTTCAAAATGGTCTTGTGCATATTGTAGGGGCACATACGAGGACCAGAAAACTGAGGTTCCGCGCTTCTACGAATAAAAAAAATAAAAAAAATAGGTCGATGGTTCGGATCCCACCGAGGACAAAATTTTGCTTTTCTACAATTTTTCATTTTTTGGATCCATGTTTGTCTAAATAATTGGTCCTAACAAAAACATTCACGATAAACTGAACAATCCTACTTTTATGGAGCAAAACTGCTTTTTCGTTCGAATTCGTTAGTATGCACAGACTCAGCTCTTCGGCGCTATGCTGGTGCCAGATGGCACTGGCGCCAAAAATAAATCTAGAATCGTGATCAGGACTATCGATTACCCTAGGAGCAAGTTTTGAGCAAAAAAATTTTTTTGACTGCACTGCGTCCCATAAGTATAGTTCCACCCATAAATCCCACAATATCCCGCCCTATACGACGTTTTCGAAAAAGCCGTTAGATAGAAAATGTGGCGATTGCCAGTGCCAATTTGCATGCCAAAACCTTCCAGGAAGCAACTTTCTATTTTTCTTTAATTTTTGTTTCTAAGATTTTTTCTCACTTTGACAATGTCCCAAAAGTATAGTTCCACAAAACAAATCGATTCATAAAACAGCAAATGTACACAAAATGAGTAAATTGTTGATTCATAATCTATTCCAGCCTCATTCCTCTGAATGTTTGGAACGACGCTTTGTTAAACATAATCTGCGTGACCATGAAAGCCCCACATTCTCATTCGATGGGTTTAAATCAGGGCTATTCGCTGGCCAGGGTAAAAGAGCGATTTCATGACGACAGAATCACACTCGAGTGCTTTAGCTGAGATGAATTGGTGCATTGTTTTGCGTTAAAACAGCAGTTTTATGCCGAATCCTTCGCCAGAAAAGAAGCAGACCTCGTCGCGTGACTTTTACATAGTCGGAAGAATTCATTTTCTTCGATACGAAGCACAACTTTAGACGTCCCGTTGATATGAGCGCAGCCCAGACCATGACACCACTCTCTCTGAAGTTCCACCTAGAGCTTCTCTTCTTTAACATTGTGCTAGTAGGATATCGATTTCCGTCTGGACCATCGCAGCTGAATTTTTCCCCATCAGAAAACACTTTCTGAAGGAAAACTGAAAAGACAAGACAGACAAGCACCACTGCCATAAGCTAACCGTACTCCATTCGGTTCGGCAGCATCTTCTAGCGAAGGCAATTTTACGATAGTGTTCCGTCAGAAACGGTGCCTCCCCCATTTCCCTCCCGAGAATGAACTCGGACTTTTTTATGACCCGCCGAACAGTCTCCTTCGAGACGTTAAGCCTCGAAGTTGACTTTATTGCCGGACACGACGTTGTAGAATTTGATGCTTTCTCTCAAAGTACGGCGCTTTTCTTGATTCAGGTCTGCTGGTTTCCCGACGAAATTATTGGTAACATTGATGACTGCCTGCGCCAACTCCCTTCGCGATTTGAGACGTTTCGACAGTCCCTGGAGCCTATCTTTGTGAAATCTCGCCCTTCGGAGTCTGACAATGAATGCCCCCTCGCCATTTTTAAAATCCCCAAGAATAGGTAGAAGTAATGATGATGAGACAGCCGTTACCCAAAAAACGGATCAGTGGAAAATATTCGGTGGAACTATACTTTTGGGACGTTGTCAAAGTGAGGAAATTTTTCGGAAAATAAAGGAAATTGAAGTTGCTATGTAAAGTTAGTTTTCAGTGTTGGCATGCAAATCGGCACTGGTAATTGCCACATTTTCCATCTAGAGGCTTTTTTGAAAACGTCGTGTATGGCGAGATATTGTGAGATTTATGGGTGGATCTATACTTATGGGACGCAGTGTATTTGGTTTTGTAGGTGACCGACTATTTGGTCGGCAGTGGCGGAGTCTCACATCTTCGTGACAGCAATGGCGTATCGATGACGCTACGGACCCCGGAGAACCCAATAAGCAAACCCAAGAAGGTCAAAACAATTGTTTTGACCGAAAATTTGTTTTGTAGGGGTAACCAGTGGTCTTGATCACGATTATGACACCTGTTCTTGATCTCCATGCAATTTGCCGCCAGAATAGCGCTGAACGTCCCCTGTATAGGTATAGATAACAAATCCAGTGGAAAGCAGATGTGACCCCAAATTGTTCGCGATCAGATACACTGTGTAGCTTACGAAGATCAGCGATCCTGTTCAGCAACAATCCTGTTCAATGGTGCGTGAGAATCGAAATAGTTGAATAGCACTGACTCATGGGGTATAGCTACAAAGAATGTTTTTTTTTTTTTTTTTTTTTTTTTTTTTTTTTTTTTTTTTCCTACCCATAAATGACAACATATATCCGTGTTTATATCTACTGCCCACACACAAATGGAAACGAGAACAGCGAAACCTAATAACTGCAAAAAGCCGCGGCTCGAGGGGAGTCGAACCATTAACCCCAGCCTCACTGCCCGATTGCAAATCCTCCACTCTATCCGCTAGGCCATCGTTGTCACTGCGCACCACTCTATTTGTTGAAGAAACCATTGCAAGAAGCCGTTCACCCTTGAGCACGTGACCCAAGTTGGAAGCTCACTTGCGGCGATTTTTCGCTTCGATTCAAATAGCCCCTTTATAAGGACCCCCCACTCAGCAACTGGTCAAAGTTGCAAGTGACCTACGCAGAGGCCCAGAACGAAGCAGATTCCAAAGATTTCTTTTCACTCGTTTTTTACCTTTCCTGGAAGCGCGCAGCGAAAATGAAGCACACTTTTCAGGTCCTTGCATGAGCCCCTACAATATGCAAAAAACCGTTTTCGAAAAGCGCACCACGCCCTGAACGACCTCCCTTGTTAGGTATGTGATCTGATAAGAGAATCCTACGCAGGACGACTGATAACAGATAACTGTTGCGGAAATAAATGACTGGGTGTGAACTGTGGGTCGCTCCGTAGAAACACTAATTCTGAACTCGAAACGTATTTCGATAAAGAACTATACCGCTATAACTTGTAATTGAACTTTATTTTGGTCAGGAGAGGCAGAACTGCTTTAACGCTGACCAGTCCTTCTTTCGAATGCGCCACTCATTTTACTCCCATTAAGGATCGTGGTGATGTTCTGAACATAATTTGAGCCTGTGCATTTATTGCAATGGCCAGCGAATGTACAGGGGGGGGGGCAAAAAAAGACACTTCGACCGAGTCACATATCAGCAAAGTTTTCGCAGCCCAGACAGAGGACGTGGATACGAGTACCAGGGCGGAAGATACCCAAGATGTTCCTCGATAAGCAGGAGCTGGCTCTCGCCCATCACCTTCATGTACACCAAAATATGAAGTCATCTCCAGTCGCAGCCTGACTGGAGAAGACCTTTGGAATTCATGTCACCTCCAAACAGCTGCGAAACTTCTAGTATGGAGTCACCCATGGATAGCTACCTGGAGACCAGTACTCTTGATCTGGAAGACCTCCAACATCGAGCAGCTCCGACAACGTCGCTACGGTCCAGGATATCATCTTCACGCAGTCGCCAAGGCGCGGGTTGATGGTATGGACCGGAAGTTCCTGGAATAGAAAGAACGATATTTTGAACCGAGACGTGGAACGTGGACCTCGGACTGAAAGTGAACGCTGACTGTTACATCGAACAGCTCGAGGAGAATATCCTGCCTTCATGTCGTGCCTGTACCGTCTTGGAAACTTCGTACTGCTACAGGATTGGGTGCCAACACATGGAAAAACTCTCGCCTACGTTGATTACCTCAGTAAGACAGGCTATCCAAGTGTGTCACCTGACCTAAACCCCTCGATTACCGGGTTCGGGCGGAGCTCAACAGGGTGGTCTACAGTGGCGGAGAAATCAACGACCTCGCTGAACTCAGGCACCGAATCACGGTCGCGTGGCAGAATCTCTCGATGGCGCTCGTCCAGAAGGCTGTGGCGGAGTATCATGATAGTATACAATGTGCTGTTGAATATGGTGGTGGAAATGTCCAATCAGAATTTGATAAAGTGTAACTTATAG
>MU954478.1:0-15310 GCA_036418165.1 Cooperia oncophora | reverse complement strand
ATTTCGAGGGGGGCATAAAGTGAGGAGGCAGCTCAGCTCCCTCTTCGCACGTGCTCTTGAATAGAAGCAGAGTGGAAGGACAGTTCTTTCTCTGCGCTCATCAATAACCGAAAGGGAAAACTTAGGGAACATGACAAGTGTGCGTTTTGGTCCTTTCAGATGAGTTAGATACATAGTCGGTCCCAGAGAGATGAAAGGGTCGTGGGATCGATCTGTTGGTACCAGACTGGTCTAAAAGGAAAAGGGGTCAGGCGAAAGGCTCAAAGATCATACTTTTATGTTATCCTGTTCAAGTGCTGTTATGTAGCATGGATTGTGGACACGTTGGAGCATAGCATACATCAGCGTTCTAATAGGTACCCCGCATGCCAGACCAGGTGCTTTCGAATTTGGAGACATTACCGGCTCAGAAGTGTCGCTTGTTGAAATTTCAACACTATGGGCCGTCTTGTTCCCTCTTGAGTCTCCTTCGGTGTTGTTTTTCGGAACGCTATTTGGCCACATCAGACGGCGCTTTTCGATATCTTCAGGAGCCTAAAGTCTCGTTTGAGAAAAGTAATGAAGCTACAATGCGGAGCAGTAGATCCAGCAAGCCATTGCAAAGGCCAAACGCGCATTTAGAAACTTCCACGTAGAGGAAGTATGTAGAGGAAGTGGGGTGTTTCAAAGAAAACCATCACTTACTTCAGTTATTACATTTGTAAAAACGGTTAATAACATTTGTTGGTGTACACTCCTCATCATTACGGACTGTCGGGGCGTATCAGCCAGTAGGAGTGCGCACACTGTTTGAAGCCGTTCTCAGCCTTTTCGTTGAAACGCGTATGCGACAAAAAGTGGTAGAAAACGAGTAATACGAAGGATATAATACAGTAATGTCACTTCCTGGTTCAACGATTGGTGCAGAACGGGCGCGGACGACCGCGCCAAACGCAGCCGCACTGACCCGCCCCGACAGTCCGTAATGATGAGGAGAGTAATCGACAAATCAAACCGCCACGCTTCGTCGCGAAGGTATCTCTCCTATTTCAAATCCGAATTCTATTCCAGGATGGGTTTTCTTCGTGATCGGTATCAGTGGTATGACAGCTTGTCTGATAAATGCAGGAGTTAAACATCAGACGCTGACCGAACAAGGTGAGAATTACCATCAAATAAGTTACCGCCTTGCATAATTTTACGACTGAGCATCGCGAAGGCTGAGATCAGATTGAGCGAAGGAGAGGGATGGGATTTGATAATTGTCACTTTCTGAGCTCAGTCCACTTGAACATGCGCGCTTCTGATACCATCAGGTGAAACAGCGTTTTTCTATTCCACACTGCGTGCCATGAGTGAGGGTGATATTGCTTGTGACTGTGACTGGTTAGTTATCAGCACGAACCGATCACAGGCTCACCTTGCATGCTGCACCGGGAGCCTTGGAAGTCTATGCCGCAATAGGCATTTCATTCGAACACCTTTTTCTACATGTCGCATAGTGCGAAATTTACAAAATGCTCTAGCAATTCTCTCAAAAACTGGCAGTACATCGCTTCACTGGCATGAAACAAGCAGCTTCGGATAACTCGTCCAGAGAGGTTGTCAGGTCCCTCCTTAGGGTTTCCCATGATTTTTTTTTCTTCTCTAGAAAGTCATTCAAGGACTATAGGTTTGTAACTGAATGCCACCATCCACAACAGTCGCAGAGTTTGTTTTCAAATTGAAGTGAAGGGTGTATTCAATAGGTTTGCGGGGATACTTGGTTTCAATGGGCCTCATATCCGGGTTGAGCTCAAAATCGTAAAATCTTCATAGTAAACTCCGCTCTTAAATTTCTTTTCATTTTGGAAAACAGTTTTCTCCTACGTACAAATCATCTTTTGGAACAAACTGCAGTTACCTTGACCGCTTTCCTTTCAGGTTTGAAGGGAGAGAACTTTTGGATCACCGCAGTTTGGTTCTTCATGCTGGCTAAGTGGACATCCCTGATCGCAGTATTCTCAAGGCGCTACATGTACGCAACATCCATTCCGCTCTCGAAGACTCCCCCTATTCCCGTTAAAGAGGGCTAAGCGGGTTACTACACTCTGCAAGCGACATGGGAATTGTTTCAGATGTCCAATAGGCATAGTTTATTGATTGATCTCATCTGTTGTGATGTTTAATGAATGCTAGAAATAAATCCAAATAGGTTTCGCTCATGTGTTTTGCTCCTTTCTTCCTTGCAACGCCATAGTCTTGCCACGGACTTCTAGCGTGTAAGCCTACGGCGTGCGGGAGATGTCGATGATTGGCGGCGTGGACGGCTGACCAATCAGGGCCGTCTCTCGTCTGCGTTGCGCACCACTCACAATATGGTTTGCAATAAGCACTAGTTTTATGGTCCTACTATAATGATTCTGTCTAGTGTGATTGACGCTTGACAATAGACACACTCCATATGCCTGAGACGACGGAATAGGCGTGACATTTGAACTTGGCGCAGGATGATTTACTCGTGGTAGTTTTCGTTTTGAAACAACTGTCACTTTGTTCAAACGAATATGATATTCGTTTTCAGGGGGGCGAAATATCTCCAGGAACGAGTTTTTGTCCAAATTGTGTATTGTCGGCCAAAATTTCAAATTGTCGGATGTAGATTCAGAGAGGACTAGCGATCCAAATCCATACTTGATCGAGTACGTCAATACTTGATCTACTTGATCTACTTGCTCTGCTGGGCCGTAAACTCGGAGCAATTTCTAAAATTAGAGTGAAAGCTCCTATAGGAGACGAAGCAAAAGTTTTCACGCCAACGGGATGCAAACCCACGAGAATTTGGCATTGAAACGAGACCACTACCACTAGGGGCAACGCTATTGAGGCCCACGGTGACACGTGCAATGAGGCGATCAGCAGCACTTACGAGAAAACCGGATTTCGCAATCTTACTAGGGAAGGTCGTCAGGTCGAAGTGGCCATTTGTAATGAGATGTAGCTCACTAGACGTGGTTTTGGACGCTGATCTCGAATCTGCCTTTGAAATTTGCAAAGCGATTCTCTGAACGGAGTTATGGAGCCGCGTTTACCACTCAACAGGTCATCGGGATCGGATCCCTGCTGAGCTTAACTTTTGCTTCTTGTGCAAACGTGGCAAAAAGTGGTTGTAGCGTCACTACTACATTAGCGCTCTCCTTGACTTGCCTGAAAAACAGTTTGCGTTCGCTTACTGGCGCGCTTAGTGCCTTATGATCTAGGAGATGTACAGGTGCCCTTGGCGCGGAGTGCAGGCGTTTTCGCGCTGAGCGAGTGCCATGTTCGAGTTTATCGGGGCGAACTCCGCCTAGGTAGAGGTTTCTAGCCAAATCTGGCAGGTCTTGCACCAGGCAATTCGCGAAAGTGAAGCATCCATGGGTTAGTTCAATTGATGTTAACACCTATTCAGCTGCAGATACATTCTCCTGCACAAAGCCTCGTCTCCTCTCTTCTTACGCATTCGTATTGCTTACTGCTCCAGTTTTCCTGGTATCTAAAAGCAAATTCCGTCCAAAGACAAGCAATCGACAAGAGACTGGCCCTGGAACTATTGGTGACCATCATTCGATCAACTGCTACCGCACTTTTCAAAGTTAGGTCAAAACCTCAATATGGCCTAGAAAACCGGTAGGTAGCTTTTTCGCTCCCTGAACACGAAATCGCACCCATTTGGCGGTTTGAGCTGTTTTCTAGGCTCAAAAAGAGACACCTCCCCTCAAAAGCAAAACAATGTCCCCTTCCACGAAAATCCGAACCCTTCCATCGCCATGCCCACGACCCAAAACCATTACCACTACACCATCACGCCGTTGATCCGTGTGGGTTGCTGCTTCAGCGCATTCATGCGAACTGGCCGGCAACCGCGCTCGACTCTGTTCCCTTCATTTAAATTCTAACAAAACCTTCATAATTCCGTTCAGAGAATCGTTCTGCAAATTTTGAAGGCAAGCATTGAAATCAGCGCTTCAAAGACCACGTCTAGGAGCCTGTACATCTCAATTCAAATTGGCCACTTCGACCTGGACGACCCTTCCCTAATTAGACAGGCCCGACTCGCTGTGCGAGTACTTTGGAATCTTGCATATTCGTGCATCAGGTTCGGACTCTATCGATGAAGCCTATGTCTCAATTCGAAAGAGTTCCATGGCCGAAGTTCAAACCAATCCCTTTGTAAAGAAACATCGCTCCTTTGCACCACAAACAAGCACTGCCACCTGATGCCCTTTTGAGTTTGACTGTTAAGGCTTGCTTAATCAGCTTTTCATGGAAATTTGGCTACCAGAAGTAATGCACTGCTCAGTTGATGGCAGCGGCTCCCAGCGTCCTGGATGAGCGCACCTTCATTTCATGGGTGAGGTTCGGAAATTGGTGAATGGGTTCTGCAGGCAGTCACTCTCCATGAAGGCGCCCCATGCGGTGTACATTTGCAAGGTCCAAATTAACAGCTCTTAATCGCTTCGACTAAGTTCAAGCCGTCTTAGGCAACTCGTTCCCTGCACATCAGATATTTTGAACTCGTTTGCACTGAGAGTCTGAATAAAATGCCGAACACTTGCCACCCAAATTTCATTTAAGAAAAAACGTAATCATTATAAACAGCTGAACACAAGGTAAAGCCACCCCCATCCCAATCCAAGCCACGAAAGGGATCAGTCACTCGCCATAAATCAAAAACAAGGCTACTCAACTACTCTGGTGGGATCGACGAGTCAGGTAAATGCCAAAAGACCACCAAGTTGGCGAATGAAAGAAATCGCTGTAAATGTGTCCCACCATTTCGAACTTCAAGTGCCATTTGCATCCACTTGAACACCTATAAGTGCATTGTGATTGCTTCTAAACAAGCGGGCAAATCCCAGTTGAAAAACTCATCTTATTCCTGCTCCAACATTCTAATCTACCCGCTCCCCCCAGTGTTCGATTGCTAATGCACCAGACGAGGAACTGCTCGAAAACATTGTGCCAGTTCCCAGAAAACACTCATCCCCCAATGGTGGAATTGACCGGATTCCTTCTCAAAAACTCGACAGTAGACCCACTCAGATATATTTAAATGTTGAGTAGTGTGAATGTGAAGGTAAAATACACTGTTAATTTGATGGAATTGCACCTAGCGATCGATTTGCAAAGAATGAGTCCGCTTACGAAATTCAGTGGCGCTACTTCATTCCATTGGCGCTTCTCAGCTGTCATAACATGATAGGCTTTGCTGATGAATAATTCCGAAGTGATGTCATCAAAGTCTTTGAGCTTTGTTGAAATCCTGTGTGACTGCACAACCCAGTAAATGGGACAGGAAATGACAAAAAGTGCCATGAGAATACTGGCAGGTGATTCTTTATTTTTCTGAGCACGCCATAATGTCGGCATCATCTCGAGGACACATTCCACAATAACGTGCCTTTATTGGACGTGGATTAGGGCGGTGGGGTTGTCGGGTCCACGACCTGGATGGGCGTGGCCCGAGATTACGGTATCGCAGGAAGCTGGCGCAAGGCAACTGGAAGACGAGAGGAGGACAGTGGTAGTGAGTACTCACGATGTGACGGTCCACCCCCGACCGTCTTCCACTCCCGTCCAAGTTCCCTTCCCCTTTTCCCTTTGATGTTAATAAATATGTATAGCCTAAAACTCTTTTGTATTCAAAACCGCTACACACCTTCAGATACAGGAGTCATGAACCTGTAATCTGATATGGAGGTCCCGGCGAGATCAATTTTTTTGAGCATTACATACTTTTGAAATAACTTTATCTAACAACAAATATTTTCATAAAAATTACATCTCTTTTATAATAAATAGGTTTTTCCCCCACCCCTACCCAAACCCGCTCCCCCTTCGTCTTGATAAGTGCACATATCAGAAGAAGACTCGGGAAGGAATTTTACACTGGACGATCTACTGCTACAGGTAAGCTTTGCAATTTTTTTTGTTTTGAATATGCATATTTCATGGAAAAATTTCTCGAATTTCAAAAGAAAATCAAAAAAATGGAGGCAAGAGACAACTTAAAAACTAGATGCATCTTCTTTTGAGATGGGTCTAGTTTTTAAGTTGTACTTGAGAATGCACACTGTGCATTAACAACTCAAGTACTATTATAGTCCTGGTGACGAGATCCCCCTTCACGGCCCATTTTGCCATAGTTCACCATACGTCGAAATTAGTGCAGTAGTTTGTGAACCATATATCGTTCCGCGTGAAAGAAACCTCGGCCGTTGGTGGAAGAGAAAAACTTCCAGTCCAGTAAAGCCCACGGTTTCTTCTTGCATTTTAGTTCCTCGAATGATTGTTGGGGCGAAGCTTAACCTTCAATCCAGTCATTGAGAGGTCTTTTTTTTAACCTGCGTTCACGGGTTTTCGCTTGCCGTGTTTTCTTGACGTCCATACTACTTTTGTCAGAGAATGGGGTGACTAGGATGGTTCTGAGTAAAAAAAAAAACTCGTTCCAGGTGTCCTGTCAGACCTAAGACTTCAGTAGTTCCATGTTTTAATAGTAATTACAGCTTCAAGTTTTAGGGGAATAATTTCTCCAATATTGCCATTTAACTTTAAGGGAAAGGACTCGCTTGTAATATAGTCGACCCAAATTGAGTACCAATTCAAGAAAAGGAAGTAGGATCAACATATCAAGTATGTAAGTCAAAGTTCGTCTAGCCTCTAAAAAAACTACAGACAAATCATATCTTGACGTCAAACACGAGCTCTCATTGGGATTTGACGTTAATATAAGGTACTAAAGGGGTGATATGTAAGGTGGTGACTGAAGTAATAATATACAGGACAAGTGTGTGTTCTATTGTTATTTTAAAGAGGATGAACCCGTTGTGATGGTGTAGTAAAAAGAAGAATCGCGAATCTCATCATATTACATCGTAGATACGTCAGCTAATATGGATAATGTTAGAAGCACGTTCAACTTCAGGTCTATCTGGTAGCATTATACTGCTAAAGAGTAAAAATAGGACATGTTGTTCTGAACAAGAGGAAAACACGAGTTAAGGAAGACCCTGCAAGTTATCAAAGATTGGAGCTATATAATAATGGGAAGAAAAAAGCGTAGCCATGTAGAAGGTAGCAATGTGGAATTAAGTCGATGTAATATAACTGTTTTTACTTATATGATACTATTAAGTTGTTATTAATTTATGTCAGCTTGCTAGATCTACTATGATTACCTGCTAATGAGTATTTATAACAAATCAGTTTATTATTATAAATACACTTTATAATATTAGTTATAATAAATTCTTCTTTATATTCATTGTTCAATAGCATATGTATCATGTCTGATATTCTTTCTATAAATTTGTCTAGGATTGAACAGTGTCCTTTAGCTATTCTCAATGTTTCGGTACATATCACTGATGCTTTGAATTAGTAGAAATATTTGTACAGCTGTGTGGGAACCTGATAACTTTAAAATTGAAATCGTCAGTTTTATTATATAATTGTGTCAAAATTTTATCATTTATCACATAAATAGTTAAATCTAAATAATTACTCGTGCATTCATTATTTTGAGTTTTTTCAACTGCATTGCAGTAGACAAGTTCAATTTCTTTATCAAATACGTTTTCTGTCAGATTGTATATGACCAATAGGTCATCCATGTATCTGTATGGAATGAACAGTTTGTGCCTATTGAACTTGATAGATTTAGCATAGTTGTATTCCATAACTGAAAGCGTGAGATCTGCCAATAGTGGGCTAAAGTTGCCTCCTTGTGGAACACCTTTAGTTTGTTTAAATATGTTATTTGCGAAGATACAGAAGCTATTGCGTAGTAAGTAGTCCGTTAGGTAAATTAAATCACTAGGCCTATGTATCTGTAGTTGTTCTTTGAGTCGTTTCTATCTGTATATAATACATGGTAACCATTAGTAGATATGTATTTTTATTTGCATTTTGAAGCAGATGTTTAAAAGCTCTTGCATTTTATTAACAATAAGGACGTGTTCAAGATTAGTGAACATATCCGTAAAGTCTGCAGTATATATTTTGAGTCCTTCAGATTGAATTGTATTGAGTTCATGGCTTATGTTAATGTTATTTATAGCCCAATACAGTTTCATTGTTCTGTTACGATTCTCTGTAACTCTAGTGTAGTTTATAAAATGGTTTTCAAGGTGAGTGAACAATTGTGTGGAGTTCTTGGGCTAAGGGTTTCATACTACTACCATGTGCCACAGCTGAATTTAACCGAGTTTTTTATGTAGTTTCGGTAATGCATATATGATAGGTAGGTCTGCGGATTTATATTTTGGTGTTGTTCTTGACTCAAAGAAATTTACAGGGTGACCAAAAAGTTCTGGCAATTTTTCGAAATACTTTGGAATTATAGAAAAACCATTTAATTAACTTAATCAGCGGAACTAAACTTTCGGAAATCTTCACTGAATCAGTAGCAATAACGGTGTACAGAGAAATCACAACATGTATTCAAAATCGCATCCTTTGACCTCAATACATTTGCTCAGTCGCTTTTCGAAGTGTCCAACAATGGTCGCGCATTCTTCTACTGTAATTTCGTCACAAGCACGCAGTAATGCTGCTTTCAAATGATCCACCGTCACGCATTGGATTCCTGAGATTTTCTGCTCCAAGATAGACTAAACGGAGTAATCCATCGGGTTCAGATCAGGCGAGCTTGGAAGGATAAATGTGTTTTGAACTGCATCACGGTTCAAATGAGGTTTTGGTGGTTCAAGTGGTAGGTTACATGTTTATTGATAACACATAGCACATACAGCATGACTACAATCATTAAAACTACAAGCATAAACATATGAGGTTAAGCTACTAGTATATTCGTGTCAAGTGCAAGTTAAGTTGTGTTGTTGTGTTGTCTTGTGTTCTTCTTCAGGCGATAGCGGGTCCGCAGTGTCTTGTGTCTCGTCTCTTGTGTTGGCACATCGTGTTCGTTCTCATTTCTGTGTGCTCGTAGTGTTCGGGTGGAAGTGTGGAGCTGCGAAAGCAGCTAAACTGCAAGGAGAACTAGTGTAAACTGTTGAAGAGAGAGGAACCGCTGCGAAGAAGGAAACTAACGAACGACTGGCGGCACTCAGCGCGCTACCTTTATAGCCCTGATTATGGGCGGTATAAATACTGGCTGAGGTGGGCGGTGCCGAGGCCTCCTATTGGTTGGTTGTAGGCGGCGAGCGAACTTTCTAGAAAGTGTGCATTTGCGACCCGTGCATCCTAGTCATCATGACCAAGGGTCATGACACTCCGCACGACGAGAGAAGTTTAAGAAATTGCAAGTACATAAAATGCCGTTTGCATCCTCCCCGCCGCCGAAGAATCGCATTTGTATAATTGTATTTTTGTTGCATTTTATGGGTTTTTGGTTTTTTTTGTGGTGGTGGTGTCCGGAGTCACATCCTACAGTAATACAGTATAGAATAATACAGTAATAAGAGTATAAAGTAGTACAGTAATAATAGTATGGAGTAGTGCAGTAATACAACAGAACCTATAATACGAGAAGGAGGAAAAAGAAAAAAAAATTGATGCTGCCGTAGCGGATTGATGACGTTGCTAGCCGATGGCGTTGACTGTGGACTGCCGAAATGCAGAACGCTGATGGTGTTGTAGGTGGCGACGCGGTAGATCACTGTTTAAACAGACGTGAAGAGCCGAGAAGTCGTAGTGGTAGACGAAGAAGTCGTGTTGCGAAAGAAAGGAGTTGCTTGAAGACTGTGAATGAAATATTGAAAAGAATTGACGGGGGGGCTGTTGAAGGGAAGGAAAATATGCCACTGCAGATCATGTGCGAGATCCTCTCGATTTTCTTTGAGTGGTCTTGAGCAAAGGAGGCTATGACGTAGCAACCATTAAAGCGCTGGTCGGAAGAAGAAGATTGTCCACTGAGTAGACTGAGGAATTTGTTGGCCAAAGTGTTGAGGAAGTGGGAGAAAGTCTGGCAGAGCCAGCTCGAAGTTGATAGATGAATTGTCAGTAACTGTGTCGTTGTTCCATAAGCGAATATAGTTCCACAAGGGCTGTATGCCGTTGATGTAGTTGAGAGTGCCTTGTAATTCAAATATTGTGATGTGTGTACCGCACTGAAGTTGCATGTACTTCGGGCCTTTGTTTAAAGAATAGACGCACATTGTTGGAGGTACCCGATAGACTGCAGGTCAATGTGAATGTCTGTTGTCCACAATTGACTTGTGCAATGGACTGGGAAGTGTCAGATTTACAAAGAATTGTGGCTAAGGCAACCTTCACGCATTTGTTAGCATGGTTCGAGAAAATGTTTGTGGAAGAATAAGGCACTGAAAATCTTGTATTTCTTGCTTGATATTGGATATGTTGGCGTTTAGTGTAAGCATGAGGTCAACGGATATAGCGGTTGTCCTTACGGTAGGTATTTTGTTGAGGCCTTCAGTGGATACCAGACCGTTTGGTATAGGAAGAGGAAGGGTATTGGAAAGTTGGGTGATGTGGGAAACGTTATTGTTGGTGCAATAGCAGGTGACGAAATCTTCAGCAGGATTGCATTTACAGGTATCTTTGATAATGCAATCATTAGTGTGGGTGTCCGTTATGTGGTTTATTTGGGTTAGCGTTGCATGCGTAGCTGAATTCGGTTTCTGTGTGAACATACGCTGTTGTCTGGTTATTGCTGATAAATCGTTGATGAAGGATGGAGAGTGGTGTAGAAGAAATGCTTGTAATTTCAAATGTTGTGTTTGCAATGCGTTTTTAGTATAGGGTTTTAGTTCAATGTTTCGCGATTCTTCTCCGGCAGCGCGGTCCAACAGGTTATTAGCGACCGAAATCTTCCTTGGGGGTCGGGCCGTAGGTGGAAATATGGGTCTTCTCGCCATCTTACGATGGAGTCGTAGGGTTCGAGGTCCACTACCTCGCGACGTGGGACTCGGGGGGGGGGGCGCTGGGAGGGGCGGGGGGACGCTTCGTGGGTGTCAGAAATAATAGAGTCCCGGTCGTTATCCGATGTATCGTTGCTGTTCTCGTCATAGAGCGATGGGTCATGGGAGTGGACAGAGTCGCGATCCTCAGATGATGATGTCGAGGACATGGTACTTTCTAGCAGTAAAACCGCGCAAGCAGAGGGGGGAGGGTCTTTGATTATTGTAGCAGATTCAGACGAAGATTAAAAGGATGGGATAGCGTTTCCATGAGAATCTGCGAGAAAAGTTTTCCGTTGATATCTCTGTTGGCGTATTTCTATTGTGTGTATGTGCACTGGTGTACTACAATTTTATTATTAACTGAAGAAGCATGGTGTTAATTAGCAATGATTCTAATCAATGTTTATGGAATCAATCGAATCAATATCCAATGTATGATTTCTATTATATTGTATGCATATTATAGCAGTCAACAAGGGTTAAAGTTAGACGTTTGTCCTAAGAGAAAAAAGATCACTCGACGCTTCTACTCATTTTCGTCCGAGGAGTAAACCCCTTCTTCTTGTTCCGGCCATGAATCATCTGATTCGTCGGAGGCAGTAGACGAGCGGGGAGACTGTGGTCTATAGAACCTTAGCATCTGATGATGGAACTGGTAGGCTCGCTGCCAGGGTAAATTAAAGTACAATAAATGGAGTAGCTCGTCGTCCTGCTCGCATTTGTGTTTTTTTTTTTTTTTTTTTTTTCTTATTAATTTTTTTCGTGCGTTCCATCGGAGTTATTTTACGTACAGGAATTCTTTCCTTGTAGGTTGGGGACGCGGTTGGAAAATGGCGCTCACGCGAGCCACGTCGGATTGAGTTCAGGGTCGAGCTTCACGACCTCACCGGCACGTGGTTGGGGGCTGGGGGGGGGGGGGGGTTTCGGGGTGGTTCTCGTCGTGTAGCGACGAAGCATTTAGAATGAACAGATTCACGGTCGTCGTCAGATGTTTCATGGCCGCTCTCGTCGTATAGCGACGGAGCATTGGAGTTGAGCGGTTCGCGGTCTTCGGATGAATGCGAAGAGGCAGAGGACATTGTTGACTCTCTGAGCCTGAAGCCGCGCATTTAGAGGAGAGCTTTTATACTGGAGGAGGTTCGAACGAAGGTCAAAAAGAATTTAGAGACACCTTTTCATGAGAATCCGTGGGAATAATTTTCCGTGGATATCTCTACTGGTATTTTTTGTGTGGTTTGAACCATTAGGTGTTGAGATACACCTGTAACAGGTGTACTTAGAAAGTAGAGGTAAATGACTATGAATAGTATGCTAGTTCACACAAATACTGTTTTTACTTACATATATTTTACAGTCGGGCTCGCCGCTACGCCGGCGCCCTCCTTCTGTGACGGCGGGCGCGGCCTTTGCCGCGCGTACCTTCTTCCACGTATTTCTAGACTTCAACTGATTATCAGCTTTTGTTCTTGGGTAGGCCGGCGGATGGGGTAAGGGCGTGCAGGAGTGAGCGCTGTCATCCTGCTATTTTGACTATTACTGAGTATGGAGTGGTACTAAAGTGCGTATGGGCACAGGCGAGAGAATAGCTGGGGAAAGGAATGTGTGGCGAAGCCGTGCCCGTCCGGCCAACTTGGGCCGTATCACAGGAGGAGGAGCGCTGGCATCAGCCGCCGAGCCGACTGGAATCTAATACCTATGACGACCGGTGGTTAAGAGTATGGCAGAATACGCGCTAAAACTCAGTAAGAATAAGTACGTCGTGCGCTCCGCCCACTGGGAGCGGGTTACAACACACCACGAGACACACTCAACTCTTGCCATATATCCAACAGTTGAGGTCCTGCACATCTCTGCTTACATGTTGACGGTGTCTGGACCGCTCTGAAACCGTTTTGCAGATTTTTTGTCTGGCTCCGCCCACCTCGGGCTGGCCCCGTCCACAACATTTATGCCCCACATTTCTCAATGGGCGACCAACTCAATTTGTTCCGGTCTTAGAAGTGCTCTGGAACTATTTTACAGATTTTTCGTCTGGCTCCGCCCACCTCGGAGCAGGCTCCGCCCACAATACTTGTGCCCCACATCTTCACTGGCGACCCTCTGCTGACCTTGATCCACTTTTTTTCCGGTGTCTGGAGTGTTCTGGAACTATTTTGCAGATCTTTCGTCTGGCTCCGCCCACCTCGGAGCAGGCCCCGCCCACTATGCTTGTGCCTTGCAATCCCAAATCAGCCCATCTCTCGCTGACCCTGACCCTCGTTTTCCGATTTCTGAAACGTTCTAGAACCGAGCTACAAAAACTTTTGAAATAAGTATCCTGCGATTTAGGGCGAGCTCCGCCTATTGTGCGCTGCTCTCAACACACTTTGAGCGTGCCCAACACTCGCCAGATATTTGCGTTCTGCACTGAATTTTTTGACACTTCTAAACACTCTCGCGAACCGGGTTACTGAGTTTTATGAGAAGTACCACACCTTGAGTACGCCCCTCCCATTTTTAGGGTGCCTCTCATAGATAGTCCCAACTCCTCGCTAAACCGAGGTTAAACTTTTTCTTCCATCTTCAGGCTGCTCCTGAAGCAAATTATGAACATTGCTTCTGTGGAACCCCAAAATTTCAGCGAGTGCCCCGCCCACTGTGGGCGGGGCTTCGCATAGGTCAAGTGTGCTTTTTATTTCTTGTCCCATGCTCTACCCATCCCCACCTTGACCCGACCTCTCCAAGTCGTTCTTCAGGTCGAACCGAATTTCCGGACAGACAAACAAACTTACAAACAAACTTACAAACTTACAAACAAACTTACAAACTTACAAACAAACAAACGAAGCGAATTATATATATGGGGTGATGGGGCGATTTTTATATCTTAGTTTGGTCAAGACTCTTGCCTGCTGTGTGGTTTTTCAAAATTATTTTATTGTTCCAGCTGCTGAAAAGTTCATCCAAAGGAGGATCGACTGTAGTTAGAATATAAAACCAACTATACATCATATTTATATGCGACATGAATCTTATAATGTGTATTTTCAGGTCACCGTCATCAATTCTCATCGTTTTATGTTATCAATCTGAGCAATGTGAGTGTTATTATTTACCAACTATGTTTTGACTTTTTGCTTTGAAAGGTGAAAGTTATCTATGGTAGGTAGGAAATGGGATTTGATAGTAAGCTAGATTCTGCTATGACATAAAATAGTACGAATGACTTGTGTGGGGTTAAAGATCTATGAGTAGAGTGTAGTACATGTAAAAATAAGAACACTTATTCAGTTCATCGGTTTCGATTACTCGAAAATTGATCAGAAATCCCGTATGGAAAACCATCAAGAGGAGGTGAATCGATGTGTGGTGTCAAAATAGGTTAGAATACTCTCTATTCCGAACAAGGAAGGTTCTCCTTAGGGGCCGTTAAGGAATTCTTCTTAGGTGAAAATCATGAAGTGGGGTTACTAGAACTTTTCAAGATAATTCCTAGAAGTTACGTTTAGAACACAGATGTATTATTCTAGGTACGAAAACAATGAAGATCCCAAACCTTTGTCATGTTTGCAGTTTATAGGTGGGAACAGTGAAAGCATGAACAAAGGCATTATGTAACTCAAGTGTAATAACTTACTGCGTATTGCGAAAACAGATTTATTAAGGCTGAGATGTCTTTCCCGTTTTGGCAGTTTTTCCTTGATAAAGGAAAAAAATATGGCAGATTATAACAAAGAGAATGGTACCAATGGTAAATTTGTTCCGTGGGCAGACAGTAAAAGTTAGTGATCAAGAAAATTCAAGGTAATAATGTTAGTGATTAAGTTGCCTAACGAACTATATTAGAAGTAGTTTATTTGTACTTGCGGAAAAAAATTCGCACTTACTGTGATGAACATGGTCTGATTTCACCTGAGATTCTAATCAAAGGGTGTTATATTTCCCTTAGAAATGGCTCCAGTGTGGAATTCAAGGTTTAGTTCATTTTACTTCATCTGTTTAGTGACAAGGGGTATATGTTTATGTTCAGAAATATAAATCAACAGAGTTAGCCATTCTACTAGGAATGCAGTATGATGATTGGAGTGGCTTGCCAATCAAAAGTTTGTTAACATCCTCTGCATTAAAGAGATACGAGGTAAGAAAGAGTGTAGTATGTATCTAATCTATAGTATATGTCAATATTTACAGAGTGGACAAACCATATGGGGGTCTTTAAAGTTAGACGACATAGCTGTATCGGAGAATTCGTGCGAAAATCTTCTGAGAAAATGGTATCAAGGAGGTGAGACTCGTCCATAGAAAATGGGGGAACCGGATATGATATGGATAGAATCTCAGGTACGTCATGGTAGGAAGAGAGGAAATGATGTGCCCGAAACAGTACCTCCAAAAATAGTAAAGAATGGCTCTGACGAAGTTTCATTTGGGAAGTCAGTTCCAGAATAAGAGTT
>MU954464.1:0-15542 GCA_036418165.1 Cooperia oncophora | reverse complement strand
AAGAGTGAGGGATTAGTTTGTAAATGTATTCCCTGGACTGCTGCTTCGGAATTGTGGAAGGGAACATAAGAATTAATCCAATCAAAACTCTCTTCATTAGAAAAAATCATCGAGTATTGGCTCGTGCCATTCCGAAAAGGAAGGACATCTGACTACAAAGTACGAGCAAAGAGGGCGTCACAACACCGAGTAAAAAAATGACGTATGACGGAATATTGAGAAGGAGAATAGTACTCGTAAAACATCAAAGATACGTCGGTGTCCGGTGACTGGATTTCTCGAGGGCGTTCAACGTGCTCGAAGCAATGATGACGATAAGACTAACCCGACAAGTACTCCATAACCTGACTTTGAACCAATAAGCCTTCCATCGAGTTCTACCGTATCGGTCGGTGGAGCAATTTTCCGGGATTCAACCTTCCGTCCTCGTAAAAAGTTGTTATAGTAGGCTGCTCCTAGGTTCCAGTGGACCAGCATGGTGAAGGGCGTAGTCATCTAGTTCATAGATCACTAACTCTAATTCAGCTACTTTTTCAGTGGCGAAGAAACCGCCTTCAGTTCACAGCAGATCTTGGTAAGTCACTGGTAAAGCTCTGTTATTTACTTCTTTGATTATAAATAAATTTACGCATAGAAGTGTAGAGTTTGTAACATTAATCCGTATCTGCTAAATTAGCGTCAGTATATCGTTGAGCCTCGAAAAGTATTCAGCATTTGAGCGGAGTTTTGGGGACTAGAGTGGTCTCCTCTGATGTT
Organism: Cooperia oncophora; assembly: GCA_036418165.1. Lineage (NCBI taxonomy): Eukaryota > Metazoa > Nematoda > Chromadorea > Rhabditida > Trichostrongylidae > Cooperia > Cooperia oncophora. Next base: position 14,786 of record MU954464.1, on the reverse strand, counting down.
TTCCTATTACTCCAGAGATTTTCTTTGTCAGCTGTTCTTGTTAGCACATCGCATTATGTTGGGCACCTCGTCCTGCGCTTCAAACAAGTTGCTCCAGTGATAATCGGACCACATTGCAAAATCTTCCCCCCTCCCTATTTACTGTAGAGTGTTCTGTGAAGTTCCTGCAGTCGAGCATGCCATGTCTCCGTGGTTGTTTTTTTTTCATAGGTTAAAGGCATATGGCACGATAATTTGGTTCACGATTTAAAATGCTAGCAGGGCACCATATAGTGGCGAAATGATGAAAAAAAACGGAGAGAAACCGTCAAAATCTTGTGGAAAGAGAGGCCTCCCTCCTCCGGGTCTCAAAAAGCGGTCTCGGACAAGTTTCCCCTAGGCATCGTGCCTAATAACCGCTACGGTAGGTACGGCTGCATGTATGTACAGTCCTCATCATTACGTACTGTCGGGGCGGTTCAGTGCGGCTGCGTTTGGCGCGGTGCCAAAGTCGTTCTGCACCAGTTGTTGAAGCGGGCAAGTGACATTACTGTATTATATCCTTCCGTATTACTCGTTTTCTACCACTTTTTGTCGCATACGCGTTTCAACAAAAAGGCTGAGAACGGCTTCAACAGTGTGCACACTCATACTGGCTGACACGCCCCACCGGTCCGCAATGATGAGGACTGTACACATACAGTTGCGGAAAAGAAACTTGGAACAAGCCCAAGTCGGTAGTGCCGTATAGTAGGCTATCTGACCCGTCGAAAAGAGCGCGCGTGAGCGCGAGAAACGTTTGGGACTCCTCCAAGGTCAACCCAACGTCGCATCGTGGCGAAAGAAGAGGAGAAACTTCATCATGCGACAGCAACGCGATGTAGCAATCGACGCGATCGTCGCCCGCATTTATTACTTGTACCCTCATCTAATAAATGAAGGAATCCAATTTGTGAGACCTTTTTTCGTTCAATGATAGCTACTAACTAGAAACTTTCTCTACTTAAAAGGATCTGGAATATGAGGAAGGGGGTTTCACCTTTTTTGAGGTCGGAATAAGGGCAACTTCATTTAATAGGTGAGTTTCTTTTTGTTTCCTTTGTTTTCATTGTTTCATTTTATATGAGTGCCTCAAATTTCCTATTGGTTAAACTGTTCCAACTTCCAAAACATTTATAGTTTACAAGTCGAATTCAAACAGCGAAAAGAAAAGAAATATAGGTTGGAAGGAAAGTCTTGTCACTGTTGTGACTTTTTTCTTTTTTAACTCAACATACAGTGGGAATTAGTCAACAATATACTCGTCATAGTTAGCCACTACAGTGCTCTACCTAATGGACAGGTAACCATTCCCCCTCTCCCAGAAATGAGGAGGCTGCGAGTAGAGTAGTCGGCAGCTTCTCAACCGATGTCATCAAAGTTGCTGAAAGTTTTCTTAGCTAAGAAAGCCTTGAGGAGGCGGAGCAGGTAGCAGTCGTAGGGGACTACGTCAGGAGAATATGATAAGCGGGGACTGGTCTCCCAGCCTTGCTCCTCAATTATTTGGTAGGTCTCCATAGCAGGTATGGGGTCTCGCGTACTACGAACGAGGTGCCCCGAAGCTAGTCTCGGTCATTTTTCTCCAACAACTTCCACCGGTTTCAGGAGCTGAGCGACACAAATGGTAGCGGTGATCGTGTGTTCTTACAGGGCAGCTCGTTCTGCAGCATCCCCTCGCGTCCCAGGAGCAGCACAGGAGAACCTTCTCGGAATACATGCCCGGTTTGGACTGCTAGAATGGATCTTCTCCTTGAGAGAGACACACGGTACTGTGTGGGTTGAAATCACACCGTCTGTCATCTCCACTAAGCAGTCTCCTAAACTTCTTTGAAGACGGAGAAGGGGAGACTGACCAAGGGGTACCCGGGTGCACAGCGTGCCATCGGTCAAGGTATGAGTGATCCATCGAGCCAGTACTTTTCGGTAGTCAAGGGCTTACAGGCGGTTGACGACTGTCAGTTAGGTACATCCGAGTCTTGTCGCAAGACTGCGGGTGGTAACCTCCGGATCCTCCTTGACAGCTTCGAGAATGGTGGAGTCTTCCACTTCGTGGGGCCGTCCCAACCGAGGTTTGTCTTCGAGGGTCGTGTCTCCTTTCGAGCGAACCAAAGATGGACAGTCATGATGGTAGTGGTGTCCTCCGCCAATGCACTGCTGATGTTGCGGACAGCTGCCGCTGCTCCAGTGCCGCGGGGCCACTGATAGAACATGATGACCCGAAGATGCTCCTGTGAAACTGACATCGTAATTAGACCCAGGAAAGTGCAGGCGCCCTCACACAACTCTTGCAGGAAAGCTCCTAGAATGTTCTACAAGCATGGCATGTTACGTCATGTTCGAGCATCAAGAACCGAAAAGTGTAGGCTTTTCAAAAAACACTGACAGGACTTTCCTTCCAACCTAATGAAATGAAACCCACCTAGGAATCGAAACACTAATGTTTTATGCAACATCAAGGAGGAGGAAACTTTATAAATTCATGTATAAGCTCGAAGAATGAAAAAAAACACTAAGAAACTTACCCTAAATGAAGCTCCCACGCTTTTTGCTCATTTCTATCCTGAATCAAAAAGAGAATAGAAAAGAAAAGCCATCAAGTTTGGTCCACCTTTCCTTGAGTCAAAACAAGCTTTCATACCAGAGACAATCGCAATTAAAAGAAAAAAAGCACGAAATTGAGCCGATTTTCCTAGCAGCACTCGGAGCGGTCCAAGTAATAGCGTTTGGGCGCGCTCTGACGCGTACCGACGATCGCGGCGATCGCCGCTGCTGTCGCGGAGTATGAATGCTGCCGAAGAGGCGGGTTGGCGGCGTTCACTATTTGAGCGGCGGCGTTCGCACACGTTTTGTTTCACAGTTGTTTACTGTTTGTTTGCGTTTTGTTTCACATCAAATTTCATCACTCTCTCCGGTAATCACCACTCGCTGAAAGTGAATAGAGCAGGTCCATATGTAGTGGATATTACGCATTATTGATGTACTATCGAGGAACAAAGACCAATCGTACAATTAGAAGTGGTCAAAAGGATAAATTCCTCATAGCTGATTAATCCTTTTGAGGTGCCGGTACACGCTCCACTTTCCTAGCGGCTTACCGTATTCGATGTGGCCTATAGAATGACTTGCGGGATCAGCCGAGATACAAATTTGTTCCTATAATTCTATACCAATCTGGTGCTAATTTATCGGTCCCAGAGGATAGATTGCTTGGCAGGCTTGAGCGGGTCCGAGATTTGCTTGTCGGACGCACATGGGAATTAGGCCGCTTGCCACTACAGTACGTCCCCCTAGAAGCGAGTGACAGTGTGCGCTCTCAGATCAAGGCTCGTTCAAACATTGCAGCAGAGGAAAGCATAGGTATCGATCTGGCGTCTGCCAGCGTTCACCAGCGACCGGAGAGTAGAGAGTATGGGGAAGTAGGAGGGTAGCAAACAGCTGGATTAGGCGTCGTGAAATTGCGGCGTGTGCAATCGCGAAGCACAATAGTCGTACGATGCGATCGCACGCGCGCCATTTCACGACGCCCAATCGAACTATTCGCTATCCTCGCTTCTTCCCCATACTCTCTAACCCCGATCGCCGTGACCGTTGGTAGAAGCTAGCAGACGCGAGATCGATCTATATTTCCCTAGTTGCTGGCGCTGCCGGACCGGTTAAACGCCGTGGGTTCGCTGATCGACGCCCGAGAAAGCACGCAAGAACGTATAAGCAAGCTGCCTGAGGAAAAGAAGTGAAGACGCTGTGTAGTGGTTTCCTTCCGAACACGTTAGTGCCAATAAATTGTTGTCAAACTAAAGCACCAATCAGAACAGGTACATTACTCAATTCCTCTTGTATCGAGTGACGTTTTACAATTCAACAACATTATTTTATGAATTTCAGACTTTCGATTGCGAACGAGAGATCCAGATTCTTGAGCGCGACATACGACAACAGAAGGAATCAAGTGTTAATGCCAAGACAGCAATTACGTTTGAACAATTAAGGAAAATTCACAAGTGCGTTGAGTTTGTAGAAATTGTGGAATGTTACCAATTTCGCTCAGAATTCAAATACCTTTCATTAGTTTGGGGAAATTCCTCGGACCCCAGAAGGAGGTGTTCTTCGACAGAATTTGCCGAGCCGCCGATATTCAACGTGCATCACTGAAGAATCGTCTCAAGCAGAATAAGGAGGTATGACCTGAGTATTCGCTACATTATGGCTGGGAATTTCATATATATTTGAAGTATTTACACTTTCCACTAAAATGACCTGCAACCCATTTCAGAAATTTGAGCCGCCAACAATACTGAACTCCTTTCGACAAGGGTATCAGGAACCCGGAACTCCGAGTGACGGCACACCCTCGCTACTAACGACTCATTGGCAGCAACTTGCACAGTTCAATGCTAATGAGGTGAGTTTTCTCGGGCATTCGAACCATTCACAGTTTTGGAAAAAAACAGCACGAGATGAACGTAAAGCATTGTCAAGTGACGCACAGTCACGAGATCACGATTTGAATGGAGTTGCGCCCAAGTTGCTGGTAGTAGAGTTGTTGAGGGAAGGGGCAGGGATAGGAGAAGGATAGAGATGAATCGCAGAATGCAAATCATGAGCTAAAATCTCCTCGGGGGTCGTATCTGGTCGTTGGAAGGCTGGGGAGTGGGAGAGTGGCGCGGTGAGTCATAAGGCTGCGTTCATACTTTGCGGCAGCGTCCACCAGCGTTCTGAGCGTCTGGCAGCGTCAACGACAAAAGAAGTATATGATATCGATTCCAGCGTCCTCCTAGCGCCTAGCCAGTGCGTGCGCCAAGCGGTCCACCAAACACGTCTTACCAGCTTCTCGAGGGCTAGATAAGTATGAGTATCGATCTAGCGTCTGCCCGCGTGCGCTAGCGTCCGGGATGGGAAAGTATCCCTCGATAGGAGGGTAGCTGACAGCTGGCATAGCATGAGGATATAGGAGGGTAGACGACGACGAGTTGACGCTAACGCATGCTGGTAGACACTAGATCAATATCTATATTTTCCTAGTCACTCCTAGTTCCTTAGACAGTCACTGACGCTGCCGGACGTTCGGAACGCTGGTGGACGCTGACGCAAAGTATGAGCGCAGCCTTACTAAAGAACGAACAAAATAATGGAGTCACGAATCAGTCCGCATCATCAGGTGACATCGATTGCGTTTGCGGGGAGAGACGTGGAAAGTTCTCACTTTCAACTATTTCAGAGGAGAGGTTTGAATGCATGGCGCCTCACAGAAAAAGTCATTCCGGTGATAAGGCGGCTTCGCACACCGAAAACGATCTACAAATTACTTTCTGGAATTGCCGTGATTCAGAAACACGCGTGATTACGGTTCGCTCAGATTTGCTTTTGCTTTGGGCAGCCACTGGCGCTGTAAATAAGGTTGTGGTCGTCTAGAGCATAAAAACTCGCATGTGATTTTAATTCGCTCATCAAAAACCCGTCAAAGATCTTCATCGAACTGTGGAAGAATCAAAGTTCAGCAATAATTCAAAACGATGACGAATACTTTACAACTGTGTTTTCCGCTTCAAAACCTCCGCTTCTAAGAAGGTCACTGTCGTCTAAATTAAGAGCACTTGTCGATAATATTAGACGCAAACTTCAGAGTAACAGAGCTGCAAGGGAGTTCGAGCTGAGACCCTTTGGAGAGGGGTCGCGCTGTCACTGCAAACCACTCTGATGAAGTACTCTGGTGGGAAAATGTTAAAGGCAAGTAGCACTGCATAATCCCTAGAAGTTGTAGGATTTAGTACGTCTAGCAGAACAGAATCCGGCGCCCCTAAGCAGGCGCTATTACAAGGAATGTACTTTTATAGCGCCATGTCAAGCTGCAACATGCCGATCCGGAAGCCGACGCGGCCCGCCCGCCATAAAGTCCCGATCAGTGCTGATGTCGGGTAGCTCATTGCGCCAGTACATAGGAAGCGGAGGCGATAGCTTGAAGGGCGTCGCGCGGTTGCTGCGTGGGTGTATGCGATACATACATATATGCAGCTGCATCTACTGCAGCGGTTATTGGCACGATGCCAACGGGGATCTCGTCCGAAATTGCTTTCTGGGCCGGGTAGAACAAAGGCATTTCTGCAGGTTTTTACCGTTCCACTTGGCTTTTTCGCCATTTCACTATATACCGCTCCTGGTAGCAACCCGTTGTATGACGCTGTATGGATTATTTTGCACCATGAAACGTGGTGGCAAGCCACTCTTGCTGCTTGAATCTGGGGTCTACGGGAAAAGGCCTACGGCACTGACGCACATTTCCTCGTGCGCCTATGAACAGGAAAAACCACGAAAAAGTTCAAACAACCCTTTCGTTCAGGAAACCAGAAGTCAGGGAGGCAAACCACCCTCTCTCTCTCCTCCTCTCTCTCTCTCTCTTCTTCTCTCTCTCTCTTCTCGAACGAGCAAATATGGCTCCTGCCCCCAACACGATGTGCCCTGAGTGTGCACGAGCAAATTAAATGGAATAACCAACATCTGTTCGTGTTCAGGAACCAAAACAATGGCATGAAATGCTATCCGAAATATGATTATAATTTCAGAACTATCTATCGCCTCCAACGCTTCACAGTCTTGTGCAAGTTTCATCAGCTGAGGTAAGTATGCATCCATCAGTTTTACCTTTATCCTCAAAGCTCATAAGAATAGGACGTTGAAATAGGGTCAGGTCTGACCATCATTTCAGCCTGACCTCATTTCCCTCCCATAGAGAATCAGTGAGCAAAGGCACACTGTCCTGTGCCAACCTAGTATTTCTCAATTAATCGAGTTGCTATATGGAACATCAGTGCCTAACGTTACTCCTTTTACTCGTTCTTTCCTCTGATTTGGCTCTTGAGGCACTTTTATGAAATGTAAACAAAATGCCAAATGGACCGCGGAGGCGCCACATTGCTTGGCACATACTCCGTGCTGAAGCATTCCCTTCCCCCAACGCGTCCTACTCTGACCCGTATAGCCAAAAACCTTGGAGCAGCTAATTTCATGTGTTTTGAAAGTAAACTTGTTCGGATTAAAAATTTTATTGAGCCGCTCTCTCATAAATTTCGAAGACCATGTCCCTTTTAGGCACCTCGAACACCGTCGTCTTCAACGGCAGAAATGACGCCATTGTTTCGCCCGAGCAGTGCCTGTGAAGAAGAGATGAAACTACCTGCAGAACGATCCCTTGATCTCATGCAACTCGGCTTTTCGTTCGACGAAGTTAGGCAGGTCTGTCAAGATGCCATACATCCGATAGTCTCCCTTCACTATTGTTAGTTCTGACTTGATTTCCTACATCTATAACAACAAAGTTCGCTTTGTCTTGATTGAAATTTCTAGCGACTCTTCACTGTATCATCTACATTGCTTGTGCATTCAGATAGCAGATCTTTTCGATCAGTATAAGGAGATCGTCAAGCCGCATAACCCGGGACTTACTCTGAATCAGGTACTAGAATATTTTCTAGGAAAGATTAGAGCTGTGGGGAACAGTATTCTTTGATCCGAAATTCATACATATTTTCATCGGCCATCATCCCCCAGAGGTAGATTTCGTTAAAAATAAGCACCTGAAGGTACCCCAACCCTCTGAGCACGAATATCACAGTTCGTGCTCAGAGGGTTGGAGTACCTTCAGTCGTTGAACACGACCGGCATCTGTGGATGTACAGGTAGCAGCGTCTAGTCGCCGTATCTTCAACCTTTTTGAGATGCGGCGCACATTTCACATCATTTCCAAGAAAACACAGTTCCTTATCGAATGCGTTGCAATCTATAAAACGTTCCGCCGGGGCCAGTCAATGTATAAGTCAGTGATCTTATCCTCCTGGATGAAACTGGTACGAATTTTAATGTTAGGGTGACTCTGCAATTTCTGTCCTTGTAAGAAGTGTAAGCGCTAGACGACAGTTCAAGCTCAGGGAATCGATTCTGTTACTCTCCTTCTTCTTTCTCAGTCGTGTACAGAAATAGTCCAGTAGGAAGGGCGCAGCCTATCACACACGCAGTTTGAGATGAAGTCTGGATTACTTTCCGCCTGATCAATCAGGTCTTCGATTTCATTAGGGTTCGGTTGACTTGTTCAACACTCATACATGAGAGCATAACACTATACTTTATCCCTATCAGTCACCTCATGGGCCAACTCGCGGAATGCCAGTGCGAAGGAAGGAAGCGTAGTGCATCATAAAAAGCGTCCACTCAGTGCCCACTTGTTCTAGCCACTATGCTTTAGAATCCACGACTGTCGTAGCTTTTTCAGGTTCTCACCCAATTTGCCAACCTTATTTCAATTTCGGTTCCTGAGAATCTGAAACTGCTCTCCTATTCATTTAACTTACTCGAAATGGGCTACTCCAGGCAAGAAGTCGCTCGATTGATAGCAAAAGAGGTAGTACATAGCACAATATAGTCTCGAAATCATGATTCCTATCAGTATTCCTTCAAGGTTTGAATTCAGAGAAGAAGACCTATACTTGAACCGGTGGTATGTTAGAACGTCAATACCAAAAGGTCGCTGAACCCGCTTCCTGTATGTTCGAGCCGAATGTTGAAACTACTCCAAGTCAAGATAACAATGGGAATCAATCCGACGATGAAACGTATGATATGCTCATTCTAGAAGTTTCCTTGTGTTTGCTGGCACTCGTCGAGTTGCTTATGCTTCATTACTATCATACTGGTTTCCTGAAATCGAAAATGAAGGACAAAGCCCGCGATAAGAAGTTCTCTTTAGTGGTGCTCAAATAGCGATGCAAAGTAAGCCAGTGGTGGATAGAAAACATAGGGAGAATGGTCACAAATGTCTGTGATACCCCCCTCCTATCAAGTGCATCTGTACGAGCAGGGGGTGAGCAGAGATTGTGATCGGACGAGATCACTGGACGGTGGTGTTGTGGTCGAATATGGTCTCTCCGCAACTAATCTCAGCAGTTTTTTTATTGAAGGTGGGTCGGGCCAAAGAGAGGAAGACTGCATCGCTTTTGCACCGTGAAAATGTTGCAGTCGCTTATTGTACGGACCCAACTTCCTGTTTCAGGAGAGAGAGAGTAAGAGAGAGAGAGAGAGAGAGAGAGAGAGAGAGAGAGAGAGAGAAGAGAGAGAGAGAGAGAGAGAGAGAGATCTCAGCAGATCCCAGGATGACTGTATTCAACCGATTACAGGAAAGAGGAGAATCTTCTTCTTTAGCGCTTGTCCCGCTCAGCGGCAGGGTTCGCTCTTTTAATGTAATGGCGAAACTTTTTCCGATCAAATGACATACAGCTTCCACACTCGCTGGGCCGTACAAGTGCGCGTGGGCGCCGTAGCATTATCTCGAGATTCATGTGGCATAGTTAAACACTGTGATGTGAAATGGGGTGTTCGTAGGTCGGCCCGTCACGGAGGCCTGTCATCTGCTTTCGGATGTCCGCGTTCGGCTCAGCCCGCAGTAGCACCAGGTGGAGGAGCGGTCTTCACCACCAAGGAAGAGAGGAGTAACTCCTCTTCTATTTCTTGGCAGATTCATAATCGTATGCCATCGGGATAAGAAATTCGTTGCCTTGTCGGATCAACGGGTCAGATGTGAACTGTTTCTTCACAGCGTTGGACGACAATGTTGTGACGGGAAAGACGTTCTTTTCGCATGCGTCCGCTAGAACACAGTGGCACATAATGCTGCCCTCTGACGGAGAGCCGCTCAGTTGTTCCTTGTTGGGACGGCAGTCATTAATCGGAACTGCATGTATTTTTTGCTGACCGCGCTCGTGCTCGTAAATAATTCTGCTCTCCTTCATCACATTTTATTCATTGGGAGCACGTACAGTCAACAGCAACCCATCTCGTAAGGTAAAACGCGTAAAAATCACGAATGATGCAATTTCTGTGGTGCAAAAGCTCGACGCACTTCACTACACTAAAACATGCTCGCTACCGTAACCCTAAGTTCGGACGCCGGCTTTTAGATGTTTCCTCTTTCCTTTTTGTTGAGGAATGATGGTAGCTTGTTTACTCTAAGTGATAGTAGTACTGAGCAACACCAGATCATTCCTGTATAAAAGACTGTTTGTCGAGTATGGTTCACTTTTCGTTCGGCTTCGCTTGGACCTAATAAACGACGACTATGCCTGCTCGCCGGTGTGCATACATCATACAATTGGCGATCAGGACTACCAGGACTCACCCGTACCAGAATCAGCCTATACCAAGACTACCAGGAACAAGATCTACCAGCCAAGGATCCCGAGATGCCGAAGTCCTCCGGAGACGCAGTTCCTGCCCCAGCCACACTTGAGGTACTCCTTCAGTCTATGCTTCAGCAGTTTCAATTTCAGCAGGAAGACCAGCTGAACAAGGAAATCCAGAAGTTCACAGCAGATGAAGAAGCCGGATTGACATTCGATTATTGGTATAAAAGGTACGGCTCAATGATTCGAGAGTCGAATATGCCAGATAACAAGAAGAGAGATCTTATTCTGTTGAAACTGGAGGATAGCGCATATCGCAGGTATGCAGACGATATTCTTCCGTTACAACCGCACGAGATTACCTTCGATTCCACAGTAGCAAAGCTCCAGAAGTTATTCGCATCCAAGAAAACATTAATCCGACGACGATATGAGTGTCTGAAGATAACGTGCCCAGCTTTGACCGCAGACAACATACCGTTCCGAGAGTACGCCAACACGATCAAAAGGATGGACGAAGAAGCTTGCTTAAAGGAAATGGACTACACGGCGCTGAAGACTTTGCAGTTCGTCGCAGGTCTTCAGGACCCTTCACTCCAGGAAGTACGTCTTCGAATGCTGCGTAGGCTCGATACGCAAGCGGAAGACGCGCCACGACACAATTGACACAAATTCGAAGATCTCGTTTGCCTACTGTGAAATTTTCACAGCTTTGAAGTATGGGATAACGCCAATATGGGAACAAGCCATGACATCCATGCTGTTCAGAAAAAGAAGGTCAAATGCTTCGGATGTGGAGGACCACATTTTAAGAGCGCTTGTCCACTTCTCAAACAGATCTCCAAGAAACCGAAAAGGCAGCACCACCGTCGTAAAAGGAAGCAATGCCGGAAAATGGTCGGCAACTTTTTTTCCCTGAGAGAAAGCAAGAAACATCACGTCGGATGTCGATGTAGAGGACGTTCTCTACTTCTAAATCGGACACTGGAGCAGATATCACGCTGATATCTCGTCGAACATGGAAAAAGCTCGGATCTCCACCCTTGGAATCCTGTAATATGCCAGTTAAAACGGCAGACGGATCACCGATGAAGATTGATGGAAGATTCTCCACAGACTTCTCCGTGAGAGACCGTACTACGGGAACGAAATTTCAAGGAAATGGTTATTGCTATGTCACCGGAAATACAAATCTACTTGGTTTGGAATGGTGTATTCAACTTCCCGCATACAAGGAGTTGCAAAGCAAATACCACTGTCGAATGGTGAGCGAAGCGGAAACTGCCCGAGCACAGTTAGTTGCAGACCTGAAGAAGCGATACGCAGAAGTTTTCAGCTGCGAGCTTGGTCGATGCAAGAAAAGGAAAGCGAAGTTGTTCTTGAAGGAAAACACAATACCTGTTTTCAAAAAGAAGCGACCAGTCCCTTATGCCTCCGTGCCAGAATTAGATGCAGAGATTGATCGTTTGGTCTCCACTGGTGTGATTTCACCAGTTGATCATTCGGAGTGGGCCGCTCCCGTCGTTGCAGTCAAGAAGAAGAATGGACAGATTCGTTTATGTGCCGACTTCTCAACAGGATTGAACGACGCCTTGCTACTGCATCAGCATCCATTACCTACTACAGAAGAGGTGTTCACACGGCTGAACGGAGGGCAGATTTTCACACAAATCGACTTGGCGGACGCTGCGTATCTTGCAGAGGTAGAACGTCGAAAGAAGAAGAATCGAAGGCGATGTTGACGATAAACACGCACAAGGGACTATACCGTTACAATCGTCTACCCTTCGGAGTCAAATCAGCACCTGGCATTTTTTCAACATATCTGTGGACTGAGGCGTTGCACATATTGACGGATGTCGTTGTCACAGCCGCACATTATGAAGAGCACCGCCAGAACTTGGAAGCGCTTTTTGACAGGATATCTGAATATGGCTTCCACGTCCGTTTGGAGAAATGCAATTTTCTCATGCCGAGGATTCGCTACCTTGGATTTATCATCGATAAGGATGGAAGACGTCCTGATCCAGAGAAAGTTGAGGTCATTCGTCAGATGCCAGCCCCGAAGAACGTCGCAGAAGTACGTTCGTTCCTGGGAATGATCAGTTATTACGGATCATTTGTGGCAGAAATGCGCCAAATACGCGCCCCACTTGACGAATTATTGAAGAAGAATAGCTCTTTTCACTGGACAAACAAATGTGAAGAAGCTTTCCAACGTGCCAAAGACGTGCTCGCTTCGGATTTACTTTTGACACATTTTGATCCCAGCTTGGAAATAATAGTCGCTGCTGACGCATCGGACTATGGAATTGGAGCCGTTATTCTTCACAAGATGCCAGATGGTACAGAGAAGGCAATATGCCACGCTAGTAGAAGCCTCACTGCTGCAGAAAGAAACTATGGCCAGATTGAAAAGGAGGGACTTGCCTTGATATTCGCTGTCCGGAAATTCCATCGCTACATATATGGACGTCGATTCAAATTGTTGACAGATCACAAGCCGTTGCTACATATTTTTGGACCAAGAAAAATGGTACAAACTTACACAGCAATACTAGCCACCAGAGCTTTCAAAGATGGAAGCTTATACTACTGGGATATGACTTCACCCTCGAGTATCGAAGCACAACTGAATTTGGACAAGCAGACGCATTATCAAGACTCATTCCTCCACGGCCAGATCAAAGCGAAGATGTTGTGATTGCCAAAATTGAGCAAGACATTCTCGCTGTGAATGCTATGGCCTACCTTAAACGCGCTGACCGTGACCAGAAATTCGATTCAGGAAGGAGTCCAGAAGAACGAGGGAAATATCATAAGCCGTCACAGAATGCCTCAAAGAAAAATGGGCCAGCAAGCTTTCATTGAGGAAATGCGAAATTGGAGAGCTTTACGGCATACACTTTCTACACAAGACGGATGCCTATATTTTGGGCACAGGATCGTCATTCCGAAGTCTCTACGTGGAACAGTGCTTGAATACATGCTTACCAGTGCGACATCTGCGAATGAAAGAATGAAGATGCTCGCCAGAGGATATGTTTACTGGACGAACATCAATCGTGACATCGAAGAAAATGTGCGCCACTGCCGCTACTGTCAAGAAACAGCGAAAATGCCAAGGAAGACAGCTATAAGCTCATGGCCAGACGAGAAGAAACCTTTGGGAACGATTGTTTGTGATTACCGCCCGAACCTGTCAATGCGAAAAAATGGTTATTCTCATAGTTGATCGACTCATATTTCAAAGTGGCCAGGAAAGTCTTCGAAAGTGTCATCGTCAAAGGCAACGAACGGCAACCCTAGAGAACTCAGAATTGTTCACCCATTTCGGAAATCCGGAGAATAATCGTGTCAGACAACGGGACGCAGTTTACCTCCAGAGAGTTTCAAGATTTTTGCGCCAAGGAAGGCATTCAACACGTCCGTTCACCGCCCTTCCCCGCAATCAAATGGCCAAGCAGAGCGTTTTGTTGACACCTTGAAGAGGACTCTACTCAAATCGGAAAGAGGGAGGAAAGTTGGAAGCACTCACAGAGTTTCTGAAGTGTTATCGGAGAGCACCGAGTACTTCGACTCCAAGTTCACCAGCCAGATTTATTTCCTGTGGAACCGACAAATGAGGACAAATCTCACGCTGCTGAACGAAACTGATGAGGTCGAGACACAATCACGCAGTTTGAAGACAGGGATGCAGTCCAAACCCCATCACAGAACACCAGAAAAGTCGTATCAGATGGAACAAACTGTATGGACAAGAGACTTTCGCCCTGGACAGAAGAAATGGATATCAGCTCGCGTGAAGAACCGTCATGGTCAAGTCATGTATGACGTACTGACGGAAGATGGTCAGTTTTGGAGAAGACACATTGACCAAATTCGACCAAGATCAAAAGGAGTCGCTAATAGTGGAGAAGAAATACCTGAAGAGTCCATCTGTGAAGAGAATCCACAGAAAAAGCTGAAAGAAGCCAAGCACAACCAGAAAAAGAAGACCTCGACCGATTCAAATGACGACATGCTGAATCGAGATGCAGTCGCTGCCCCGCCGGCAGATACAAGCAAGGCGAAACGACACCGACAGCCACCCAGCCGTCTTCAAGTGAATCCAAGAATGAAGACATATGATACATATTTCGTAGGGGGGAGGTGTTGAGGAATGATGGTAGTTGTTTACTCTAAGTGATAGTAGTACTGAGCAGACACAGATCATTCCTGTATAAAAGACTGTTTGTCGAGTATGGTTCACTTTTCGTTCGGCTTCGCTTGGACCTAATAAACGACTACGCTGCTCGCGGTGTGATACACAACACTTTTCAAGAGTTTTTCCTCTATGTTTCTGTTGTTTTTTGTTTTCTTTTCTTCGCATTCGATGATATCCACTACTGGGAGATGTGACAAAGTGATTTGTGAGCCAGGGCTTGCACAGAGACCGCAGGGAGGTGTGACTGTCAAGAGGTCGCGCGATCATTGTTTATGGTGTTCTTGAGGACTCTTGTTTCTTTTTTCCTTCATTGAGGAATTACTTATCAGCTACTGTTTCATAATTGATCAGCAATTATCCTTGACACTTTCATCGCGGGAGCTGTCTTTAAGCGCATT
>MU954456.1:0-11809 GCA_036418165.1 Cooperia oncophora | reverse complement strand
GTTTCACGTGCTGTCGCGAGGAAACGTTGAAGCGTCTTTACATTTACGTATGGAATCATTCTGAAACGTGGCAGCAAAGCGCAACGGATAGGGAGCGGGTTTTCTTAGGCGGGACGTCGTAGGATCGGTTCTGGGGCAGGTTCCTTTTTTGCATTTGTCCAAGAACATAGCCGACAAAGCTTCTAACATCTCTGCTCGCCTGCACTACCCTACAAGGGAACCTGCCCAATCCTCCCGATAGTGAAGGAAATCATGCAGACGGCACAAACAAGTAAGCCAGGTACTGTTGTTTGCAAAAAGACATGACTGAGGAGTTATTTCAGTTCGATGACCAGTCATCACCAGTATGTGCTAGTCATAGTAACGATGTTAGCTATTAGTTAGCCATGACTATCCTTACCCCATTTTTACGAAGTTGAGTCAGAAGCTCTATTTTCGCTAAAGGTGACGTCCCTAGGGGTTATTTGACCCCCTGAACACGAATATGATACCTATTTTGCGCGAAGAGCGCTGTGAGTCGCGCTACCGGTGCCAACGCTTCGGTGCCAGCGCGCCCGTAAGAAGAAAAACAGTAAAGAAAAACCTCAATAACTCCGCTCAGAGAATCGTTCTGCAAATTCTGAAGGCAGTTCTGAGTTCAGCGTGTAAAGATGAGTACAGTGATGTGCATCCCACTGCAAATGGCCAGGCTGACCTGTTGACCTTTCCTGGTTAGTTATTAGCTGTCTGAAGTTTGCAGGTTTTCTCTTCGCTGTGGAGAAAGCTTGAGTGTAACGCGCTACATCCCAGGCGATGTTCTGGCATAGCGAACTACTGGTGTGTGTTGTGGGTGGCTGGTGTTGGTTCACACAGTGAACCTGAGCACTCCTTTAGAAAGTGCAGTACTTCCGCAGAAGTCGTATTGTTATTTGTACAAGGGAACGCGGTGGTTGGCACAATTTGATAAAGAAAGACTGGACTGGCATTCTAGTCTTGTTAGCGGTAAGTTCTTCCCATCCACCCACCTATCACGCTCACTGATATGAGTGGCTATTTTGCAATTCAAAAACATGCTGACAAAACGATGGACTCTGCTTGTGAGCACGCTGTTTGCTTGTTGTTTAAATGTGTCCATCAAAAACTGCATTGTCAGCACAAATCAAATGGAGTTCTATTCTTATTAGGTTGTCCGGAAAGTTCTCAGCGTTTTGGGTGTTTCACTTTAAGACGGATTCGTGTCTTGTAATCTACATCTGCTTCAATCGAAATAGGCAAAAATTCGAATCAGCACACTTCTTGCCCAAGTTCACACAGCGTCGAGAAATCCCATCAAAATAAAAAACTGGGTGGTCGAAAATTCACGAAATCCACTAAGGCTTTTTTGCCTGGTCCTGATTGATGAAGTATTTTCCAGCAAGGGAGTTCTGAAAATGTTAGAAAAGGTGATAGTCGGTTGGCGAAAGGTCTGAAGAATATGGCGGTTGAGGTAGAACTTCAACCCCCAATTCGTTCAATTTATGGATAGTGATTTGTGAAACATGTGGGTGGGCGTTGGTTTGCAACAAAAAATCCGGACCCTTTCTTTTGAAAGTGCTGGCCTCATCTGACACAGAATTTTCGGTAATAATATCGTCGCATTTCTTCACACGACTGGGCTGTTGCCTGGTGATGGTCTTGGCCTGGTGATAAAAAGTTATAGTGGATCACACCAGCCGATGACCACCAAGCCGTGACCAGAATTTTTTTTCGTGAGGGTTCGGCTTTGAAAATTACCTCGGTGGTTCGTCGGAAATCCAACCACTGTCCGGAACGTCTCCTGTTATCATACATGATCACTTTTTCATCACAGGTGACAATTCGGCCCAAAACAGGTCGTTTCTGCTGCGCAAAAGCAATGCAGAAGGAACCTCGAGACGTGCCGATTCCTGCCGGTCACTCCGATTGTGGGGCACCAATTGTCGAGTTTTTTCACCTTCCCAATGCGTTCCAGACCATCTGCAACAGTGGATTTGCCAACGCCTAGCTTTTCTGCAATCTCTCGAACTGTTTGGGATGGGTCAGCCTCCAAAATCCCCCTAAAATCCTCGTCAGATATTGCTTTAGGTCGACCGCTATGAGGTTCACCTTCAAGGCTGAAATCTCCTCAGAATCTGAAATTGTTGTTGAAGTGGGCCTTTTGCCGCGAATCTGGGTGCACTCCCGTGCCATATCCAGAAAATCGACTTATGCACTATATGTGCCCCAGCTCAGGACTCGGTCAGATCCTGTTTGAGCTGTTTGTGACTGTGTCGGAGTTGGCGCCGAAATTCGTAGTCGACAGAAATCAACGTTTCCGACTCTTTTTCGAGGCAGTGCTGATAAACAATTTGGGAAAAAAGGCGGAGTATCCAGCCTATATTGGGGTGAACTGGGAACTCTATACCATCAGATAGCGCAAGAAATTCTCTACAGGATGTGCTACTGACAAGGGAGGTCGTTCAGGCCGTGGTGAGCTTTTTCAAAACGGTTTGTTGCATGTTGTAGGGGTCCATGCGAGGACCACAGCGATGGGGTTCATTTTTGCTAAAACGGTTTGGGAATGTCAAAAAAAGGTCAAAAACAATTCGAAAAGAATGGGCTATTTTTCTAAACGAGCTATGTAGTTCCCTCTATTCTAGCTGTAGCGTTGACAGTGTATAGTATGCAGGGTGTTCTTTGAGCAGGCATGAAGAACAGCGCAAAATAAGGTCAAAATCCAAATGGTCTACTTGGCATGCGGTGAGCTGCATTGGAGTTTTCCGGTCATCTGCGCATATCTCTTCAACAGTCTCGTTTATAGCTATTTGGAGTGGCAGATGTGTTAGCTGGA
Source organism: Cooperia oncophora (assembly GCA_036418165.1). Lineage (NCBI taxonomy): Eukaryota > Metazoa > Nematoda > Chromadorea > Rhabditida > Trichostrongylidae > Cooperia > Cooperia oncophora. The sequence continues at coordinate 8,982 of MU954456.1, read as the reverse complement.
TTAAGTGCGGCGGCCTCTCGACGGTGGGTTTGTGTGGATCGGATCCCTCGCCGACACAATTTTTGCATTTTTCACATTTCTTGCTTCTTGTATTCCTGTATGCCCCATAATGTGTATGACCCGGATATACGCCATTTGAAGGCACATTCCATGCGGGAACGGTTCACAAATAGGCCTCACTCAATTATTACGCTCGCGAAATACTATCGAAAAAACTCTTCATGAAACTTGGGTTACGGCGGTTATCCGATGCTCTGATCATGAACACGACACTCATTTTTGAATATGGCGCAATGTGTCGCTAATTTGGTGCAAAGGCTTTCTCGTACTACCATCATTGTCAGTCTGCGCGGCGGGGCTATTTAGCGCCGTACTGGCCCCAGATGGCCTCCGCGGCAAAAATAAGTATCTGAACCGTGATCAGGACCATCAATTACCCCTACGTATAGAGTTACGCCGAGAAAAATTTTCCCGAGCTTTTGTGTTATGTTGCCGGCCATGTCTCCAGCTAGTGGCTATCAGCCCCCCCCCTCCCCCAAGGAGTCGTTATCCAACATCGTTAAGAGGAAGCTTTTCATTTGCTAGTATGCAGACGCAGAATTAAAAACTACACAAAAAAGTGACGCACATACACTGCACTCCTGTCATACCTTTGATATGAGCAACAAAAACCTTTCTTCGGGCAAGTGGTAACGAGTTCTTTCTCGAAAGCATAGACGGTAAAAGTGAAGAAAATCCAGGATGCTCGTTAGTGGCTCCGAAGCTAGCAAGATGTTCTATGAAGACCTACTGAAGTTGAGGGGCAAGAAATGAAAAATTTCTGCGGTTCGTCTGGCGCAGATGGATCCTTAACGACGGATTCGGTGTCACTGGCATATCCCAAGGGGTCGGTCGGACCACTAAAGAAACTCGAAAAAATTTTTTCGCTGAAACCTCTCAAACAGGGGTAATCAATGGCCCTGATCACGATTCTGACAATTATTTATGGCGCCGACGTGATCTGGGGCCAGCGTGGCGCTAAAAGGCCACTGCGAGCGCGAAGGGATGCTGCATAAGCCCCTAAAGAAATTGCAGTGTACCTCACTGTATGCCAAGTAAGGCACTTGTATTTCGACCTTATTCAATGTTCTTTTTCATGTCTAGTTGAGAAACACTTTATAAACTCTATGTATTCTGCTTTACAGCTGAAACAGATGCGAATGAGATGATAAAACTTGCGTATTTTAAGCGATTTGTTTTTATTCCTTTTTTGACATTCCCAATAGCGTTTAGCAAAAATGAAACCCATCTGTGTGGTCCTTGTATGGACCCCTACAACATGCAACAAATCGTTTTGAAAAAAGCTTCACACCAGAAGAGGCCTGGACGACTCCCTTGTGAGAAGCAAGGCAGAACAAGTTTTTAATGAGCAGTGAATGTACAAAGAATAGGTGCACAAAACGCTGAGAACTTTCCGGACAACCTAGTAACTTGCTTGCCAAACGTTTCACTTTTCAAACAAATCTTTCAATTGAAAAAACCGCCATTACTTATTAGCCAACCTTAATATCAACTGAAAACGCTCGCGAGCGCACAGCTAAGTCGCATTTCTTGAAGTGACCAAAAATCCAGTTCTCCGAAAGAATTTCTCGTGCAGAATCTTATGCCTCTAACTGATAATTATTGTGCTGTGCTACTGAGAAGCAAGGCAGAATGAGCTTTTAATCAGCAGTGAATGTACAAAAAATAGGTGCACAAAACGCTGAGAACTTTCCGGACAACCTAATACCTCACCTTTTATTATCTAAAAAATCTTATCCTTGGAATGAAACCGTTAATACCGCAGTTTCCCATTTTTCTACAGACACGTGACTCCGTCAATTCACTATCTGTCCAGTTTTCGAAAAAAAGTTATTTTTTGATTTTGGAAAGCCACAGAGAACATTGTCGAAGAAATGGCTCCTAATTGGGCATACTAAGTAATAAATAAATAAATAAATAAATACTCAACAGATCGACGTTCGACTTACTTATAGCTAAGCTTTTATTGAAATAGAATAACATGATTATGAAATTTCGACATAAAATGAGTATATACAACTGAGCAGATGTTTCGTTTCGAAGCTCTACCCATTCGTTTCAGAACTGCTGAACGTCTCCAGCTGGAACCACTGGACCTGCAGCTCCAGCTGGAACCACTGGACCTGCAGCCATCGGTGTGGCTGGCTTCATTTCATCCACATACCTGAACTAGAAAACATCGTGGACACTCGGGCTGGTTCTATGCAGAGAAGTAGCATATTGTTATTGCATTTCACATCGAATAAGTATTTGCAATAAACCCCCTCACTTGGAGCTGTTTATTGAATATTTTTTTCAAGTGGCGTCAAAAATCATAATTTATCGTGTAGACCTTTTCACATGAATAGATATCCATACGATATTTCAGACTGTAATTATATTAGTCCAGGAACGATTTACTAAGGTTGTACGGAACAAAGCACACGACGTTGGCCGGTGCCCTTCTGATAATACTCGATTCACGGGAACATTACCCGCTAGCAAGTGCCCTGCCTCGAGCCTGAGGCTTACTTCCCAGTGCCAGGGGGCTAGGGTAGGAGGTACAGTACCACCTTGTTCTACACCAATTGTTGAGGCAAGTAGGCAACAACAACTGGTTGAAAAAAGGTTGGCGACGCACTAAACGCGGCTCCACACACCCGAACAAGACCATGACTCATAAAGATAATAGTCTCATCTGCCTGATGTGCGAAGGAACTGTGAACAGGAAGAAGGACTCTAATAGAGTGAGAGTGTCGAGTCATGAGAGGGTATTGTTTTTGACTGGTTTAGCAATGGAAGTCTATCAATCGTTTTGATTTGAGTCCCAGAGGACTCTAGTAAAGCAAGCGCGATAATGGAGTGTCGAGTGTGCTGTGCAACTACAGAGCGCGGGGGCCAAAAAAAGTTTGCCTCCATGGACTATAAGTTACACTTTATTAATTTTTATCGGACATTTTTACTACCATATTAAAGAGCACATTAAATACTATAACGATACTCCGCCACAGCCTTCTGGAGGAGCGCCATCGAGAGATTCGGCCGCGCGAAAGTGAGTGGGTACCGGAGTTGAGCGAGATCGTTGATTTCTCCGCCACTGTAGACCACCCTGTTGAGCTCCGCCCGAACCGAGTAATTGAGGGGGTTTAGTTCAGGACCCCCGCTTAAATACTCCATCTTTTCCAGGTACTCAACGTTCTTCCATTCCAAGTAGGCGAAAGTTTTTCCGAAGCCCTTCGATTCCATGTGGTGTCACCCAATCCTGTAGCAGTACAAAGTTTCCAAGAAGGTACGGGCGACGACATGAAGGTGGGATATTCTCCTCGAGTTGCTCGATGTAGCCACCAGCGCACACCTCAGTCTGGGGCCCACGAAGAAAATATCGGTTCATCCATTCCAGGTACGGCCGGTCCACACCATCAACCCGCGCCTTGGTGAATGGGGTGAAGATGATGTCCTGGACCGTAGCGACGTTGCCGGAGCTGCTCGATGTTTGAGGTCTTGCAGATCAAGAGTACTGGTCTCCAGGTAGCTATCCATGGGTGATTCCATTCAAGAAGTTCCGCAGCTGTTTGGAGGCCACGTGAATTCCAAAGGCGTTCTTCTCAGGCCGCGACTGATGGATGACTTCATATTTTGGTGTACATGAAGGTGAATGGCGGCAGCCGGCTCCTGCTTATAGAGGAAGATCTTGGGTATCTTCCGCCCTGGTACTCATATCCACTTCCTCTGTCTGGGCTGCGAAAACTTCGCTCATATGTGACTCGGCCGGAATGACTTTTTTTGGCCCCCCCCCGTATACTGAGACTAACCAGGGAAGTCCACCAACTTACCATGGAACTTTGAATGGAGACCTGGGTAGATCGATAGAGTCTATAAGGTTATTCACAAATATAGATAGCAAAACTGCAACCTGCATTTCACAAGCAACTTATAAGAAAGTTTGTAATGGTGCAGCAGGATGGAGGCTTGGCGGGTGAGCTGTGAAGCATAAGCGATACGTCGAATCGAGTCGTCGAACGTCGAACCTTACCACTGAACCACCACGACTCGATTCGACGTATGCAATTCCTCGCTTACGCTTCACAACTCACCACAAAACCTCCACCCCTGCACCCATTCAAACTTTACCCTAACGCATAAGTTGCTTGTGAAATGCAGGTTGCAGTTTTGCTATCTATATTTGTAAATAACCTAGTACACTTTGTCGATCTACCCAGATCTCCATCCAAAGTTCCATGGTAAATTGGCGGACTTACCTGGTAAAATGCAACTAATAGAAGCAAGATACAGGATTCTTTGTGGGTAGGGCCAGAACCTGCCTAGTAAGGCTAGTGGAATCAAGTGCAGTCACTTCTTATTTTGCTACTTTAGTTCTAGCCTAGTGAGGAGACATTTTGTGAAGTAAGTTTAAAAGCCTCATTGCTCAAATATTGTGCAAGTACCTGAGATGAAACTGGTCGTGCGATTGGAGTGCGCTCATGTGGATGGTCCAGGTTTTGATACTTGCTGCGTTGAGCCACCTAAATAAAAACGCTGTAGATCTAATTGGGATTCTTTGCAGAGAGCTCGTTGGTGCCTGCTTGATTGATGTTTAAGAGCTTGTTCCTTCTCTCGGATAACTCTAATATTTGAGCTTCCGTCAAATGCTTGTCGGGACTTATAAAAGGGATTTTTGCTACTCCCTAGGTATCTTTTACCTGCTAGCTACCATTCATCTCAAAATGGTTTGGAATGGGTACAGGGGCAGTGAAGGCAGTATTGACATGAAGAAGAAGAGCGATCACTCACTGCCCACTATTGGGAAGTCCCATTCACATGTTAAAAGGGATTTGTCAGAAGTAAAGACATCACCTCGAGGCTGATCTCATGGTCAGAGTCTGGTAGCCTTCTATGTGAGCATTAAAGGTACTCTTCATACCCCGGAGTTGGATGGAGGCGTGGTTGGGGACTTCATTTTTTACGGGGCGGCAACTGCACTTTTAATAGGGTAGGGTAAATTAGGGTAGGGTACAAGACAAGATGACTGTTGGGAATATTCTACAAAGCAAAGCATCCGGCGCCCTTTCGTCTAGTCTTTGCCACACCCTCTCTGTTTCCGAGAAACGAAGCGTATCATCAAAGCTGCTTGGAGTCCAATAGTTAATGTATGGACTAGGTTTTGTCCAATAACACCGTGTAAAAAGAGCTGACGAAGAGGAACGAATAGTTGAGATCCTTCACGTGAGGAACATCCCCCCCCAACATGAGTCTCGGAAGTGAGAGACCCTTCCCCTTCCCTCTCCCCCCGCCCCCAAGAGGATAATCCAGTCAACACTGAGAACTCAGCCTTGGCAGCATTCAGCTTGAAAAAGTATAATATGTTATGTACTCCAGCTGTGACTAAATGACACTGGATATGTGGATTTTAGAAATTGACCTCGTGTTCCTCTTCTGATGTAACAAGGAGGGATATTGAAACTATTATTTTACTTCTTCGGTTAGCACTTTTTGGTAATTACAAACGCGAGCAAGTTTACATAGTTAAAAAGTAATTGTCGTGCGAGCAAATCCGTTTTGTCAACGCTATCCTTTCTTCCGCACTCGAGGCGTTTCGTCGGTGGGATGCTTCGTTTTACCAGCTTCTTCCTTTGATTTAAAAGACTGTTTTCCACGCGGAGGTGCTGCGTCTTCAGATGCGTCTCTGGATTTGGCAGGCCCATCCTTCGATTTTCCAGACCGCTTGGCACGATGTTGGAGGTGCCTCCTTTCTCTTAGGGGAACCTTCTTTCTCGTGGTTCTTCTCCCGCTCCGATTTCCGCGGTTCTCCGCCTCCTTTCAACACTTCTTGAAGCCTTTTCCGCATCTTTGCGACAACCTCTTGCTTCTGTTGTGGAAGGTTCAAACGGAGATTGGGAGCCCATTCTAACACCAGAGGCCTGAAGATTGAAAATTACTATCTGGCAGTTCATCAAATATGTTATTTTCGCTTACCCTTTAAGATTGCTCTCGATTCCATCTCTTGTGATCATTCTAGCAAGCTGGTGATCAAAACTACTGCCGCTATTCCGGAGAAGTTCTTGAAGGAGATGTACATGTTTGTTTTCGGTTAGTTTTACTTTACCTGAATATTAAAACTGGTACTTGCAATTATTATGGTGTACTTGGGTCTTTGTTGCTTGAAAACAAGCTGCATCCCACGTTGTCTCTTGTTGCAACCTCGGCATGACGTCGAATGTTCAATTAATTGTGTTAAAGAGGTCGTTGAATGAAACTCTTTATTAGCCTAAGTTTCAAGCCTTATCGTCTTCTCCAGAGGCCTGAAATTGGCTCGAAGCTTTTACGTCCGTAAATTGTTTGCAGTTAACGTGGTTGTTCAGGAGCCTCCGGGACACGACGTCGGAAACGCTAGTGTGGGAGAGGCGCTTGGTGGGGTAGATGAGAAACTGAAATCTTCATGTTATTGAGGCCAGCAACACTGAAATCTTCATCTTATTGAGGCCTCTGAGGAATACGGGAAGGTCGAAACGTTAGGCCAATGAAAGAATTCATGTAGCAACCTTGTTTGTCAGAACTGGTCGAACATTCGACCGACTGTATCCTCTTTTCCGCTGATGCTGATCCTTGCCATGAGCGAGATGAGGGTACGAAGCTGCAGTAGGTTGTCACCTGCTCCGCTGTAAAATGAGCGGGTGTCGAACCGGAGGACAGTGACAACCGGGTGCTGCCTCTCAACCGCACGCTTTGACCATAGCAGAGCGCGCTACTTGCCTGCATGTCTCTCCTACAGGGTTGACTTTACATTGACTGCTTGTTCGCTGCTTGATTTTTATATCGGAGCAAGTACAGCATTTTTAGCGGAGCAGTACCCCGATTGCAATAGCCCACTCGCCGCCTCCCCTCCCACCTGGGGTATCATGGCAGTTTAAGTGGCAGGGATGACACGCTACTGCAGGTCTGCGGCTACTCGCCAGCTGCGGACGTCACCTCTTCACGTGAAAGGATCGTCTTCGGAACCTTAGTATGCAAGTTTTTGACTTGCTTATGCCTTTTGACAAAGCGTGGTCCAACTCAGTTATCACATGCCAAATCTAGCCCAAAAACCCAACGGAGATCAGCGAAGTGCCTTCATTGGCTCTCGACACCTCGTTTCTTGGCACGTCAGTTCGCACTACAGGGGCGACCCAAAAACAAAGACGTTTTTCTTCCTTGACCGTCGAGGCGCTGTAAGATACTTTCATTGAATTCTTCATCGGACACTTCTACTACCATATTGAAGAGCATATTAAATACTATCACGATACTCCGCCACAGCCTTCTGGAGGAGCGCCATCGAGAGATTCTGGCACGCGACCGCGATGTGGTGCCTGAGATCAGCGAGATAGTCGATTTCTCCGCCACCGTAGACCACCCTATTGAAACTCCGCCATCAAGTGCATTGAGGGGTTAGGGGTGACTGGTCGATATCCGACCTTCCTCAGGTACTCACGCCCTTCCATTCCAAGTAGGCAAGAGTTTCCCGAACGCCCTTTGTTTTCATGTGGTGTCACGCAATCCTGTGGCAGTACGAAGTTTCCAAGAAGGTACGGGCGACGACATGTGGAGAGGATATTCTTCTTTAGGTTGCTCGATGTTACCGCCAGCGCTCACCTTCAGTCCGGGCCCTCACGAAGAAAATATAGTTCTCTCCAATATCGCAAGTCGTCCGGCGTCACATCAAACTTGGCGCCTTGGCGACTGAGGCTGAGAGATGATATTCCTGCGAGCAGTAGCGACGTTGTCGGAGTTGCTCGATGTTTCAGGTCATCCAGACTAAGAGTACTGCTCTCCAGGTAGCTACCATGGTGATTCCATACCAAAAGTTTCGCAGCGTTTTGAGTAAACATAATTTTAAAAGTTTCTTCCTCCAGCTAAGGCTGCGACTGGAGATGACTTCATATTTTGGTGTACATGAAGGTGATGGGCGAGCGCCAGCTCCTGCTTGTAGAGGAACATCTTGGGTATCTTCCCAAGATGGGTCGCCTTATCAGCCATTGGTACTATTTATCGCGCGGTCCTCGGTCTGGCCTAGCGAGAAACTTGGCTGATATGTGCTGACTCGGTCGGAATCTTCTGTTTTTCTTGGCGTGCAAAATATAAAACAGAAATATAAATATATGATTGAATAATATGCTGAATCGTTCCAACTCTCAGCTTCATATTTTGGTGTACATGAAGGTGATGGGCGAGAGCCAGCTCCTGCTTATAGAGGAACATCTTGGGTATCTTCCGCCCTGGTACTCCACGTCTGTCTGGGCTGCGAAAACTTTGCTGATATGTGACTCGGTCGAAATGTCTTTTTTTGGCCCCTCCTGTATACACCAGATGGGGCAACCGAGGTACACCTCCCCCTCCTCAGAATATCGGGTGCCCACGATCAGTTTGTTCGAATGCACATTCTACGCAGCCGAAGAAGTGGTAAGCAAGAAGTGTACGATCTGCCGCTGGGGAAAAAATTTCGGAAAATACTACCCACCCCCTAAATCACCTTCGACGAAACGACCCCTCACTCCCCAGCCTACCATCCTGTCTACCACTTCGCTGGTTTCCGAACCACCCAACAATTATCCACTTTTTTCCCTTAAATTTTACCGTCGAGCTAGGAAGTAAGGTATATACCACATGTGAAACACAGGAAAAAACCTCAAGAACTCCTCTCCCCAATGCAACAAACTTCTCAAAGGCAAATAGAAATAGAAATATATGATAATATGGCTGATATCGTCGCAGTCAGTCAGGGCGTGTCAGGAGGGAGTGAAATGAGCCCGCGCCTTAGAGGGTTTGGCGGACGTCGGAAAAGCCCATATAGCAGGATTCCGACGTGCACCATTTCCCGGCAAGTATAGGAAATCGCCGTACGACGCTCCAGGCAACGCTATGTACACACGCAATTCCACTTGTAAGCCGTTGTCTTGCAGAGTGAAA
>MU954445.1:0-13086 GCA_036418165.1 Cooperia oncophora | reverse complement strand
GTCTGAAAATGTAAAGGACAGACTGCCCTCGATGGATGCCACAGTTAGAGAACTCCCTTCTGAACTCCTCACACCTTTTTTCTACATTTTCTGGACCACGTGACACACATGGTGTGTCATGATTTTGTCTCCATGCGGTGATTTTTATTGATTTGGCTTTTCATTCATGTTCTGGAGTTGTCAAAACATGTTCATAATCACCGAAGATTCTTACCTTATTAGCGATTGGAAATTTTGAGAAAATTACTGAAGAACTGGTGGTGAATAATGAAGTACTCCGAAGATGCTCGCATTACGCGGTTCGCAATGTGTTAAACATACATGATATGAGAAACCACTACCGATTGGGTCCGATGGATATCCCCGTCAAAATGTCCTCTCCAAAATCGTGGGAATTCGTCTCCGAAAATTTCCTGTTATAGATATAGCGGCGAATGAGTTGCGGATGTTTGTCCGTGAATGATGGGGCAGGAGCATCGAAATGGATGATCCGAAAGTGCTTTGAAGACGAAACGCAACCCACCTAACATACACAGCTGCAAAAGTGTTTGCGTCCCCCCTCTCAACACCCAACCCAAGAAAAGTTAAGGAAAGTCGATGCGGCTCATGCGATCTCCTAAGTTCCACATTCTGTCAAATCCTCAGATTATTAAAAGGCCTCGTGAGTCTCTGATGAAGTGACAAACTGATGCACGGTCCAAGGATCACCATCAGCAGTGGTAGAACACTTTCTGAATTGAGATGTGCCTCTCGAATCAGGCGGGTCACGCTTCGAATGTGTAACCACATAATCACGAGTACTAATCACTTCACTCGAATATTAGGTTATAACATTCAAATATACATGTATGCAGGAATACAGAGGAACGCAAGGAAAGCAAAGGGCTAAGGTCACAGGCTTGTGTTTCCTTCGGAAGGGTACATTCAGCTGCGTACAGTGGAGCTCTCAACGGACGGTGAGGCGGTACGATGATTGCGTGTCGGTGGAAAGGCGCAAGCTTTTGGGTGATCAATATCATTTATGTTGTAATGTGTTCTGCCAAAGAGGATTGGTAGGTGGAAGACTTTATTGAATGGCCTGACGTTTCGACGGGATCGTCGTCCTCAGAGGCCTAAACATAGCTCAAGGTTTAGATGTTGCACCCTCTACACCGCCAAACGCCTCGACATCCTAGCGTTTTTGGCGGAACCCTAGGAGAGCGGCCACCAAGCCTTCCACCTACCCACCTCTTTGGCAGAACACATTACAACTTGAAAGTTCACAATAATGCCGAGATTTTATGAAGAGAGAAGCTGGATATTATCATCATTGCCTCTGCGTCTCTGTTACTGACTCTGCGGTCTAACACACGCCACGGCACCATCTACTCACTCTCCCGTTCTAGACTCTCACAGATCGATAATAGCTGGAGCTCTAGATAAGCTGATTTCTGCGGCGTTTTCGCTGTATCCCTGTTATATTACAATAACGATTATTCAGTAGGGCGCAAGTGGCTCACAAAAGAATTTAGGCGTGAGGTTCAGTGCATTGCAATAGTCGACCACGGACTCGCACCATATTCGACGCGCGTTACCTGAAAAAAGCGGTCGTAGCCGATTTGCCGACATATGCCTTGCGCTGCTGTAACAGAAGCGTGAACTATTTCAGGGTATAATGCACTGCAGGAAGTCGAACTAAACTATTCTGGGAAAAAGCAGACCTTTTTCCGTCAAAAAATTGAAATTCTCATTAAGCTGAGAGGAAGAATGACAGTTTTCGTTCTGTTCAGAATTTAGGTTTCCATGATTTTTTTTCCTATGCTATAGTCTAGTCTTATTCCACTGGTAATCAGAGCACAAATCGTCCTTGTAACCAGAAGTTCGAATGCGGTGAAGTTGAAATCAGGCTCGCCTATTGTTAACCGAAAACCATAAAATGGCACTATTCAACTAATAGTACCCAAAAGTCAAAAAATTTTCTTTTGGTGAAACCTCGCCCACACAGATAGTTCGGTGTCCTGATCACGAATATAGCACTCGTTTTGGGCGTGGCGCCGAATTGGCGCCAGTTTGGCGCCGCCACCTTTCCCACCAAATTCGGTGTAAATTTGCATGGTATGGTTATTTGATGTCCTGATCACGATTACCGAATTAGTTTTCCTCCCTGACGCCATTGGCGCTGACTTGGAGCCACACCCTTTTTCATCAAAATTGATAAAAACGTGCACAATGGGGTTGTTTGATGCCCTGATCACGAATATGACATTCACTCTAGCGCCATTTAACCTTTTCTAAGGCTGAGCCTGTGAGAAAGAGTGTTTTCCTTTAGGTCAGGCCAGCCATACCAGAGCATAATCACAGCGTCTTCCATCAGCGCCAGCGCCAAAAATGAATGTGATATATGCAATCAAGATGTTAAATGGTCTTCGTATACAAGTTTTCAGCGGATTTAGTGACCTAGGGTATTTCAGCGCCAGCGCCAAAATACCCTAGGTCAGGCCAAGTGGGTGTGATGTTCGTGTTCAGGAGGTCGAATTACCTCTAGAACCCAACTTTCAGCCAAATCTGCCCACGTTGAAAATAAGTTGATTAAGCTCCGGCCTGTTCTTGGAAAATTGGGTTTGTTTTCCAGGTAGAGCGCGTCGAATATGGTGTGAGTCCGCAGCCGACTATCGCAATGCATTCAACCTCACGCCTAAATTCTTTTGTGAGCCACTTGCGCCCTACTGAAAAATCGTTATTGTGTTATATTAAGCTTGCAGAAGCTGGAATTGTTTTAGTTTCGACTTTAATTTTTAAAGGTGCGCATGTTTACTGAAATAAGATTATATTTTGCATGCGTTCAGCATGGAATTCCTCAGAAAACGTGTTTCCTTCTTCTCATTTTTGCAATTTCTCTGACTTTTCATGAATGTCCTCAAATAACTTTGATGTTATTGACCGAGTTCCCAGAGCAGTGTCTTGGATGTGATCTTATCATTGAGAACCATCTCTGGTTCTGTTTTGCAGCTTCGAAGTAACCTCGATGGTTCGCTTTCCCCATGACTTTGCTGAAATTGTGTCCGTGCTCACTATTTTGTTTCTCTTCGTTTTGGACCTATTCTCAAATCTGCGTTTTTTACACGTCTTATAATTGTGAACGGATTTTTTCGTTAATGTTTTTTAGTGACTGATGTCGCAGTTGTGCAGCTGCTTTTTCGTGCCGCAGAAATCAGCTGGTTGAGAGCAGTTATCGATCGGCGAGAATCCAGAAGGTAAAGTAAGTAGTTGGTGAGGCGGCGCGTGTTTGAGCGCAGAGTTAGTATCCAAGACGCAGTGGCAATAATTTTGCCGCCTTTCCACCAACAGGCAATCATCGGAGTGCTCCCCAGCGTGGTGGTAGGACCGCCCCACCGCCCGCTGGAGAATCCCACTGTAATTGTGAAATGTCGCTGACATCGCTACTGTGCAATGAATGCGCGTGAGAAAATATGCTTCAGTTCAAGGCAGTTCATCGTCATTTATCCTCATCGTTCAATGAAACGTCGCGCGAGGCACCCCGCGTGCGACTGGGAGCTCATCGAATTCGAGCCAGTATATGTGATGTCAATTGTGACGAGTATCATCTGTTGGATAGAAAGTTGGCTGCATGGGGAAACAATGTTGAAGACCCTTCGCGATGAAGGCCACAAGCTAACTTGTAAGTTGCGGTCCTCTTCTATGGGCCGTTATCTGTGAAGACGGGTTAGTGGTGTGGTCAACTACTGCAGTGGGAGAAGTACAAGCCGCATGGAAAAGCACCAACGCAAAAGCATAACGAGAGCTTGTGATCGGTGCATACTTTTTTTGAATTATGACGATTGGTCGAGTATCGCGAGATATTCTATGCCCTTACTATGCAATTTTCTTGTTGATTTGTCTCTGCTGTTATACCATGAGGAACTCCCAAAAGCTTATCATCGGTGCTCTTTTGGATTGTACGAGTGTGATAACGTAAAATTCGTGGAACACATGCACTGAAAACAGTCGTTTCTTCCATGCGTCATCTTTCGTACGTTAAAGGTGTTGTTGAGACTTATTTTGTCAGAGTTTATGTTTAGGTTTTGCTGGATCAGTTTTTGATCGGGTTGATGCTTATGCTTTTCTGCCTCGTTGAAGGTGGTTGATTCAGCTATTTATGCCAAATTTATCAAGAGTCATTGCAGAGTAATAAAGATGTACGCAAGAGCCCATGTGTGATAGAAGAAAAGAGTGGCGGAAAATAACGCTCAAAAATTTTCGCGAACGCATGTCTTTAACACTTCAAAGGCCATACCTTCGATAGTGCATGATCTGGAATGGAGTACTATATAGCTTTGGGCACTAGAAGATTTTCTTTCTGAAACGCGAACCGACTTCGCTTTAGCTCGAAAAGAGAAAGAAAATTTTCTACTACTCTAGGCTAAAATTCGCCCGTCGCGAGTTTCCATTTCAAAGTCATTGTCAGCTGTTGCAGGAAGTATGCCCCCCCCCTCCTGCAAGGCCTCACATTTCCATGTAGAAAGATCGATAGGCTTTCCGTACAGCACCGCTCCATATTTCAAAACGGAACCGATACGTAGGGACGATGGTCAACTTCTCCATGGAATGCGCCATGTACTCGACTTCCTTTCCGACCGCATCACCCATCCTGCAAGCTACGTCGATGCTGTTTTCAGTACTGATCTCTGCAATACGACCCCACCACTTCTGAAGGGAGCCAAGCACCACATCCTCGTCGCGCATTCGGCGACGTATTCTTCACCCTAGTGCGGAGCATGTAATGGGGCTCTATTGTGTGCTACATATTAGGTCCCAAAAGTTCGTGGGCATTTTTTGAATCTCGTATCAGATCTTTCCGCAGCCATTTCGAGATCCAGTTATGTGGTCTATGGGAAGTGTGTTAGGTAAGCATTCCACAGCTTCTTCACCGTCCCTCGCAGTCGCTGTTCTCATATGAAAAACGGTAATTGAAATTCATCATTTTCGACACACTTCGCTATATGAATCTCTACCAAGCCACAACGTGGTTGGAGCCATAAGCGGCATTTCCCTTATTTAGATCTTGATGTTACCTTCCACAGTACGGCTTTGGAATGGCCAATTGCTTCCGCTTTAGTGACTTCTATCTGGGTGAAAAACTTCGTCCAAGGAGGCCACCTGCCTTGGATTTGGACCTACTGTGTTCCTTGATTAAAACCAATACGTACAAATCAACTTGCTATCTAGTCCTTACACTTGACTGGTCCCAAAGCACAAATGAGAGAGGGCCTCGCTCCCTTAGAAAAGTTCTGAAGTTCGGTCAAAATTTTCTCATGAGTTGACCAGTACTCCAAGGGGAGCACATGTGGGTACTGTCTACAACTTCTCTCCCGCTTCCGCTGTACGGACTGGTTGAACAGCACTGTAACTGGATATGGAGTGGGTGCCTCTAGGTGAATCACTCCTGGGAGCGCCAGCGGCTAGATCCCCCAGAAAGGGCAGAACCGATCGCGCAATCCTATCAATCCAGTCCAGCAATGCGAAGACCGCGGATGGCGAAGAGGTTTTGCCAGAAGATACGGATCAAAATTTGGAATGCGATCGTACCCAACTTTTTCGCCGCACTCAACAGGCTTTACCATCATCTTCTTTCCCACATAGTCTTTTCGTAGTTGCCGTCATTCTGCTAGAAAGGAATCGAGAAGCCGTGCGGCAAATGGGTACTAGTCGTCCGAAATTTCGTTACTGTTTCTGAAATTCTTTCCAATCTAACACATTCATTTTCACCATGCACAGCGATCTCCTAAATCCGAGGAGTAGCATAAATATTGTTTTTCTGTAGAATAGTGCAGTGTGATAACAATGAATACATACTTCTCATACTACTATATATAATCCGCTATGTCCGTGTGTGTATGTGTGCGTCTTTGAGGAGGCATTGGTTCAAAGGAGTGATGTAGGGGTACGGGAACACTATTGGTGGGTGACAGGAAGTGATATCAGTTGATAAGATCCGATAAGAGGCGTTAGAAGGGGAGGTCACCATATTCATAACGCGGGTGACAGCATCAGCTAGCTCTTGATTCCAAGATATGATATAGGGTATGGGCCAAGAACATTATTGGTGAAAGAACTGTAAGCTGCTGATAAGATTCGATAAGGGGCATTAGAAAGGTGAGGTCATCGTATTCACAGCGCAGGTCACAGCATCAGCGAGGCGTACGTCTCAGCAAGTGATATAGAGGGTGAGATGGGGACATGAATCGTGGGTGACTGGAAGCGATAACTACTGATAGGGGCTGATAAGGAAAGTTGCAGTCGTCGTCGCTGTTCAAGGTGGTTCACGCTACCAAATCATAGAGATTTGGTGATGAGGACATTGATGACGGGTGACAGGTAATCTTATCAATCGATAAAAACAGATAAGATACCATCTGCGCTACATTTTTATCACTTCTTACCGCTATAATGCCGAGTATTCAGAGGCTCAGTGTGTGAACTCTTTCCTTCGATGTACGGAAGTCCATTGAAGTGTTTGCTATTAAATGCATGAAATGGTGTCGAGCGGGGGGGGGTATAGTGCGGCTGAAACGGGAAAATCGAGAAATTCACCAATCGAAAAAATTTTCGGAAATCTGCCTGCTATGTGATGTGTTAGGAGGTGGCGGTCGCAACTGAAGCAAAATAAGGAGGGAACCCAACAAATGGGAGTGGGGACGTCCTGTCGGTGGTAAAATTCTCCGTGCGACACACACTTTGACATGTACAAGCAATGTGAAGTTCTCCTTTTCAGTGCCACCCATGACTCTGCAGTTATGCCTCTTCCGGGTGTTAAGGACTCATCCGGACTAATTCAACTTTACCCATTCTGATGTCGCAACTGCCATCCTTGATGATATGGTGCAGCCTTCTCACTGTTGAAAGTCTGTAGTAAGCAAGAGGGACCAGATATTGGTAGACAATGACTGATGTGAGCTATTTTCAATTCATTCTCCTACATTTCAATAAAAAATTACTATCACACCACTTGGCACACTTAGCGCACTCTACCTCGCCCGGACAGCAGCCGGGTGATCCAAAAGGTAACTTCAGAACGAAGAATGATATCCTGGCAAAAAAACGTCCTCTGACTAGCACCATGCACTCTTACTTCATGAATCGAAAGGCAAAGCGACCTTAGAGCGTGGCTATCAGTCTGTTGATTATGTCCCGGCGTAAGGGGCTGCTACACCTGCGCTCCGCGCCCGGGAGAAATCCCGCAACTTCCGCGGAAGTTGCGGAATTTCCAGATCGATACGTATACTTTGCTTTTTCTGAAATTCCGCGGTTTCCGCAGAGTCGCTGTGTATGACGCGGCCTCCGGTGGCGCGAGTTTGACGCGGTGTCGAAACCAGTTGCTAAAATGAAATGACTGTTTCATATTGTTCTTATCACTCGTTTTCTTTTTGCAAACCCGCTTCAATCGCCAGAGAAGAGATTTGGAGCCGTTGCACTCTAATACTGTCTGGGACGCCCCTTCGTCTGTAGCGAAATAGAAGATGCATCCCTTGGAACAGATTGCAAAGAAAGTTGTTTCCCATTTCCGGCTGTTTTTTCCCGAGTTTTGCTCTGTAGTCGCTGAAGGACCACGTGTTCTTCGTCGTTTAGCACTGTTCACACTCTGCGACCCTGACGATTTGGAGGTTTGGCGAAAAGCAAAAATTAAGTATCGATCGGGGAATCGCCAGCCGCTCTGGAGAAACCTCCGCGGTTCGACCTTCCGGCGAAAAGCGATACATGCGTATCGATTTCGCTGACTCCGCCAAGAGAAAAGCTCCAAAGCGACGGTTTGGAGGTTTGGCAAAAAGCAAAAAATGAGTATCGATCGGAGAATCGCCAGCCGCTCTGGAGAAACGCCTCCGCGGTTCGACATTCCGCCGAAAAGCGATGCATGCGTATCGATTTCGCTGACTTCGATTAGCGAAAAGCTCCAAAGCGGACGGCGCTAGCGTTTTAGCACAGAAAAAACGCCGAAGCACCTGTCTAGTATCAAGAGGAAACGCTGGACTCTCGTCACCGAATCGATACGTATTGGAATCTTCGATGCTAACGTATTTGGGGAGGGGGGGGGCTCGCGGCGAGTGATGACTCATCGACTCTTCTGCTTCCTCCTCGGCAAAATAGAAGTAACCTCATGTTTAAGACATGGATATAACACCATCCTAGCTATATTTGAAAGCTTAAGCAGTTAACTCTGAAAGTGCGAAGAAACAGTTGTAGGATGGAAGATTTTGCCTAAACTACCAACGACTGTTGCCTTTTTGATGTTGACCGTTATTCTTGACTACAAAAGATCAAACATTTGTTGTTCTCAGCTTCTGTGGGATTTCTCAGCAAGTATTCGGTGAATCTTGTTTGTTTTATTCTAATTTTGCTGCTAGATTAGCGCTCTAAGTATGTCAATGAGTGAAGAGCCGATGAGTCATCACTCGCCGCGAGCCCGCGTGCGCCCCCCCCCTCCCAAATACGTTAGCAGCGAATCTTCTCGCGGAAACGTTTTCCTTCCGATTCGTCAGAGTGGCAGACTGCGAACAATGCCTTGCTAACAATAGCTACATGGAATAACTAGGCTGTCGTAAAATGATAGCACAAAACAAATTATGAAATAGAGCTAGCTCTCATCCATGAGCAATTTGTCTCTCGAGTACTATTATTCAGGCCGTGTGTAGTACCTGACCAATCGGCGGTCGCATTAATAGCATTTCGTTGGAGCGTAATGTAGCGCAGTTTGAATTAAACGGGCCATTTCAATGGAGCGTTTTCATATAATGCTTCCAACATAAGGACTTGCTAAAATGGGAATACAGTCCATTATTCAACACGAGCTCCTGAACAAAGCTGGTATGAAAAGTAGCGCGTCCTACATTATAATAGCCGCCTGTTGAGAGCACAGCCTTTTTGGTGGCTGTTCTGTTAGCTTTGTTTTAATGAGAACGGCCGAACGAGCTAGCGATAGGCTCACGCCAACAGGCACATTCTGGATTGCATCAGTGGCGAAAAAAGGCGCCCCGACTGCGCTCCAATACGCGCCGCGTTGCACGCCTCTATCATTCGCATCGGATCATGACTCAGGGGGAGGGGGTAGAGCGACACTTTCATTCCTCGACTTTCAAGGCGATATGAATTATAGTAGTGTCATGGATGCGTGACGGTTGGGCGCGTGTTCGTGCGGCTGCGTTTGGCGCGGTTGCCAAACCGTTCTCCACGAGTTGTTCAAGCGAGCAAATGACAATACTGTATCATACCTTTCGTATTACTTGTTTTCTACTGCTTTTTGTCGCATGCCCGTTTCAACAAGAAGGCAGAGAACAGCTCAAAGAGGGTGACACACTCATACTGGCTGACACGCCCAACCGTCCGCAGCGAAAGTAGAGTGTACACTTTATTCAAGTCCTGACTGGACATTTTCACCATCAAACAACAGCACATTGTACTCTATCTTGAAACTCCGCCTCAGGTGAACGCCATCCAGAGATTCTGCCGCGCTGTGATTCAGTGCCTGAGTACAGCGAGGTCGTTGATTTCTCCGCCACTGTAGACCACCCTGTTGAGATCCGCTCGGACCCAGTAATCGAGATTAAGGTCAGGTGATACACTTAAAGATTCCGTATTTTTCAGGTACTCAACGCCCTTCGATTCCGTGTGCTGGCACTCAACCCTGCAGCAGTAGAAAGCTTTCAAGATGGTACACGCGACGACATGAAGGCAGAATATTCTCTTCGAGCTGCTCTATTTACTTTCAGTCCGGGGTCCATAAAAAAAATATCGAGTCTTTCCCATTCCAGCGGAACTTCTCCGTCATAGCAATCAACACCGCACCTTGGGACTGCGGTGAAGATGATATCCGGGACCATAGCGACGATGCCGATGCTGTTCGATTATGGAGGTCTTCCAGATCAAGAGTGCTGGACCCCAGGAAGGTGTCAACGAGTGGCTTTATACAAGAAGTTTCGCAGCTGTTCGGAGGTGACCTAAAGTTCACAGGATTTCTCCAGTCCGGCTGCGATTGGAGATGGCTCAGTATTTCGATGTAGATGAGAGTGACGGACTCGAGCCCGCTCCTGCTTATGGAGGAACATCTTTTGTATCTTCCGCCCTGGTACTCGTATCCACTTCTTCTCTCTTGGCTAACCTAGTCTTACTAATATTGTGACTTGGCTATAGTGTCTTTTTTGGCCCCCCTCTATACATCACAGGTGAACTCCAAAGGAGGCGGACAAAATAATAATATTAGGTTGTCCGGAAAGTTCTGCACGTTCCGAGTGTTTCACTTTAAACGATCATAACTTTCTTAACACTCATCGGATTTAATCCAAATAAGCACCATTCGAATCAGCACACTTTTGCCAATGTGACAGCAGTCGAGAAATCCCATCAAAGAAAAAAAACTGGGTGGTCGAGAGTTCACGAAATCCACGAAGGCTTTTTTGCCTGGTCCTGATTGATGAAGTATTTTCCAGCAAGGGAGTTCTGAAAATGTTTGAAAAGGTGATAGTCGATTGGCGAAAGGTCTGAAGATATGGCGGTTGAGGTAGAACTTCAACCCCCAATTCGTTCAATTTATGGATAGTGATTTGTGAAACGTGTGGGCGGGCGTTGTCATGCAAAAGAAGCGGACTTTTTTGTTGACAAGTGCTGGCTGCATCTGACGCAATTTTCGGTACAGTTCGTCGATTTCTTCACAGTAGGGACTCTGCTGTGATGGTTTGGCCTGGTGACAAGAAGTTATAGTGGATCACACCAGCCGATGACCCACCACACTGCGACCATGTCTTTATTTCGTGAGGATCGGCTTTGAAATTACCGTCGGGTGCCAAGTTTTTTTCACCTTACAATCGTTCCAGCCATCTGGTCAACAGTGGATTTGCCAACGCCGCTTAGCTTTTCTGCTATCTCTCGAACTGTTTGGGATGGGTCAGCCTCCAAAATCCCCCTAAAATCCTCGTCAGATATTGCTTTAGGTCGACCGCTATGAGGTTCATCTTCAAGGCTGAAATCTCCAGAACGAAATTTGTTGAACCATTGCCGCACAGTGCTTTCTCTAGCACTATTGGGCCCCACACCTGGTTAATTTGTTGAGCTGTTTCGATTGCGGATTGCCCCAATTTATAGTCGAAGAAAAAATCGTCCGAAGTGCTCTTTTCACATGCTTGAAAAAATCTTAAAAAAGAGGTTCATCAAGCAATGGTGAAACAGCAGTTATACCATCAGATAGCGCAAAGAATTTTCTTCAGGATATACTACAGAGACGCAAGGGAGAGTGAGTTTTTAATAAGCAATGAATGTTCAAAAAGCAGTAACACAAAATGTGCTGAACTTTCCGGACAACGTAGTAGTTCGTCGCACAACGCATAGAATGCGTCGCGGCGCAGCAGGCATAAATTTGAGAAACGAATTTATGAAACAGCTCAACTGGCAAGAGAATCCAAGCGAACCAAGGGGAGGCAAAGCCAAATACCGAGTGATCTTTAAATTTAACATTCAAATTCGTGGGGGGCCAAGGCAGGGCAATCTTCTCTTGCAGACGCTGCGACTCGCCTCGCAGCCTAAAGAGCGGCACAATCCTTGTTAGCTAACCTATTTACTGCCAAGTTTTTGCATAAGGGAATCACTTCGCTCACGCACCAGAGCCGTTTCTCTCTATTCTCATCATTAGGCACTCACTCATTACCGTACTATCGAATGCTGTACAGTATGAGAAATCGGGAACTTTACGCGCTCAACGTTGGAAGAGATTGCTAGCTGGTAAATTGCACGGGCGTTGCGCAGCTGCAACGTACACTCTTCGATATACCGGCACTGCCAAAAAAATGAGAACGAAATGAACGTGAAAATTCCCAACCGCAAGGCGCAAGGTTAAAGGTACGGTCCGCGTTCAGTAATAGAGGTTGAAATTATGTCGGCGGGAGCGTTAGTGGTCCGCGACGAACAACCCTGTATCGGTTTCGCGGCAAAAAAAAGTGTGAGGGAGGGGGCGCTAGAACGCAAAATAAATCCAGTGACGCCTCCTTTCCTCCGGTGACTCCGCCTCCAGACTTCGCCTCAAGGCCCGCCTTACAGTAGAAAACGAAGTTGCAGGACGAAAAAGCACTGAAAATCTCACTTGCACGGTTGTAGGGTTCTTATCGAGGAACCAGCTGTGCGGATGGGGGCGTAGTGTTGGAGATGGAGTTATCTGTGCACGTACAAACTGGGGTCGCAATGGGGTCCTATTTAGGGCACTTGGCATGTCTTCTTTGCTTTTTTTTCTTGGTTACTAATTACTCGGCACCTTTCGTCTATATGCGTTCATATCTCTAATCCACTATCTGCGATAACAAGTGATCGCAGACGGATTAAATAACGCATCTGGGCTCACTCACCCTTCCTCAGCTTCCCGTGTGTTTCTGAAAAGCTTAGCATCAGTCCACTATTTGCATGCACGAGAAGCGTAGATACCAGTGATTTGTGTGTAATCAACTCGGATCCAGATCTATTTATAAAGAGTTCTCGCGGGGTGGTGCTGGCATATGTAATTGGTTTACTAGCCGTGCCCTGCTGGGCAGTTTGCTCTATAGCGGATCGGTAAGCTTATGATGTACTGTTTCATTGCTAGTTCCACTGTGTTCTGCTCTACTCTCTCTGCTGAAATCTGACGCCACTTCAGAAGCGAGGCAGCGCCGGGAAGTCTCAGAAGTCTGGAAGGTCGAAGTCTGGGAAGTCTGAAAGGTCGAAGTCTTCAAAGTCAAAGCGCAAGGGGAAGTCATCTCGATCAAGTCGCAGCAAGTCTCGTCGTGGCAAGGGTAGCAAGAGCAGCAGAAGCAAGAGCAGGAGCAGGAGCAAGAGCAAAAGAGGAAAGTCGTCGTCGAAGAGCGGCAGGTCTAGGAAATCTAGGAGATCTAAATCTAAAAAGTCGCGCCGCAGTAAGAGTAAGAGAAGCAAAAAGGGCAAGAGGAGCAAGTCCTCACGAGTAAGTTCACCCAGACAGCTATGATAGATGCATTTCCCCCGAAGACTGAACATTTTTCAGTCCTCAAGAAGTAAGAGCAGAAGGAGCAAGTCGTAAGCTTTTTCTCTATCGTGCTATCTGAGCTGGTCGTAGTTGTGAAC